>JABASD010004103.1:0-16850 GCA_019776165.1 Pogonognathellus flavescens
GGAGTTTGAAAACTCAAGGATTAGTTTCTGGACGTGGTGTTTCACATTCACATTTTTTGCTTACATATTCGAATTTTTCTGCAAGGCAAAGTTAAAATCAAATAAATCGGTTAATACACGGCAAAATGCTTTTTATTCGGCAAAAAAATGACTACCACCGCAATTTTGGGGGCCCCTACCCTACGGGCCCTGGATTGATTGAACCACCTGAGTCCATAGGCGCTACGGGTGTGATAGTGACTGGGGGGAGAGTCATAAAATTTACTTATTATATCATTGGTGTGGTAACTAACATCCGATTTTATTATTTTACTAATTTTTCCCCACTATGCACTTGGGAGAACGTATCCCAATAATCCCAGACAGCTCTCCGCGATGACAGAATTTTTTTCTCATACAGCGTCCAGCGTCAATCTTCCTGTTCGGCGGACCCTAAATTGACTATTGTCGATTGAAAATCATAGTGTTACCACTCTTAAAATTATCCGGCAAATTAACTATTACAACCTTTTATTATTGTATTATTTATTATTGTTTGTATTACAAAAGTTTACATAATTTTTTATTAACAGCTAATAATGCAACAAACCGCTAACTATACTTGCCATACTATGAAATAAATATTAAAGAGGTTGTTTTAATTAATTTGAAACTATAATTAGAATTTCGTATTACAAAGCTACGTTTGCATCGCACTAATTTTGTTTTTACAAAAGAAGAAGCTGAATGCAGTGAATGGTAATTATTAAAAAATAAATAAAAATAAGTAATGCCATAGTTGATAGTTAAAATCTCGCATTTATTTTATTTGAATGAATGTCAGATTGTCGGGTAACTTCGTTGTTTATGTCTTTCGTTTTGTTACAACTCAGACTCAGACTGTAAGCTGTAATCTGCTATGGGCGTTTTGATGCATCAGAAGTGATTACATCACACAGTGGCGGATAATCATGAACAAATTCCAGTCAGTTATAAAGTCATAAAATTGTTTTAATTTTGCAGTGAACTTCGAAAACATGGCAGAAGCGGAAGTGGAGATTTGTCCAAATAATCCTCGTTTTTATTGTTACAAATGTAACGTGGAAATTAATCGAGTCCTCGATGTAAGTCAGTGTATTTAATAATACTTTTTCAAAATTTATTATTTACACTTTAACTGGTTAATCGAGTAAGTAATCAGTATTCAACGATTTTATTTCTGATATCAACATCTAAAGGAAAGGTGAAAGGGGTTAGAATCATGGAAAAAATATTAATTACAATTTACTGATGAATGGTTCTTTATTTCAGCTGCTCAAACATCAATTTTATGTGATGCGTATAAAGTTAATGTAAATGTGAAGTTTGTGAAGGAACATAATTAAATATTATGTTCCAACAAAATAACGATGCTCTCATTAGCAAGTGCGTAATTAGAGGAGCTCAGGGACCCGAATCCTCATCAGATTCCGGAAATGAAGGGTTATTTTCTCAATTACCGCCGAAAGCCGCAAATAAGGCCTTTTTATACATATGGCCCCTCCAAAGGGCCCGGTTATTACCAAATCCCTATCACCTCTTTTATATTCTCTACCCAGTTAGTATAATGTTAGATATTGACATTACAATAGGGTAGGGTAGGGAACACGGGACAATTGTTTTCACTAAACTTTTTGTTGGTGCAACAACAAAATTCAGTTCGTAAGACTGAATTCAAATTTTAAAAGGATTTTTCAGTGTTTTCTGGGGTCTATCGGGTCTATGCCAATTATTTTGAGTGAGAGAGTGACTTTTTTGAAGTGAAATCTTACACAAATTCTCAAATTCTGAAAAATCGCAATTTTTGTCTAAAGGCAAAAAAGCCGAATGTTGAAAACCTGGGAACCTACAGTTTCGATGGCTTTTTAACGTAGACAAATAATAACCATATCATTATTTTACCCTGCCACCCACATACAACCACTTGGACGTCCCCTCCCCCTCTACCCCCTACGCCAATTTTCTTGTGCTTGACCACACCCCTCCCATAATCCAATACCTGGAAACTTGACTCCTCACCCTCAAAAATCTGTAAATCCCTCCTGGAAAATTAACTTTGGGCACCTCTGTCTGGTGTCTGAAGGTCTACTTAAGTTCTAATTATATTACAACAAATGTTTTGCTACACCAAATCATAAAATCATTCGATGTTTAATGCACTCAAGTTAGCCGTAAATCCAATATGGCCTATCCAGATTCCATAACAAGATTTTTTTCTGATCAATCAAAAATTCTGTTTGAACTTTTTATCTATTCATGTAGGATTTTACCTGTCCAACGTGCCGAAGTGGCTTCATTGAAGAAGTTCCTGCTGGAGCTAATACACCTGCGCAATTACATGAACCTATGGAAGTTTTTTTTGGTCCTAGCTCTGGTGGTGATCCAAATCGCGGATTCGATCCAATGTCTTTTGTCCAAGCAGTATGAATAACACTTTAATGAGAAAATATCAAAGAGAATAATTTTAATATAGAGTAATTAATTCTGAATTTACTAATGAAAACAGATGTTACAAATGGAAGCTCCAGTCCCTAGGTCTCCAAGCGCCTCCCACCATTCTGGTCAACACCAACAACAGCCTTTCCTTACTACGATATTAGGAAGAGGGGCGCCTAGAAGCACTGCTACATCCCAATCTAGGTCTGACGGACAGGGTCCAGGCAGTCATCAAATTTCGTTCGTCATCAATGCTCGGTGAGATTAGTAATAAATATCAATACTAAGTATAACCAAAGTATGCATTTTGTAAAGGATCTTTTGTACATTTAACGAATGACCTGTTGGGCTACCGTCAACGTGATCAAAAATTCTTAGCACGCTCCAATTTTATGGATTTCTCCAGAATTATACGGAGTCGGTTTTCTGTTTGGTCAGAGAAAATGATTTTTCGAAAAACACTTGTGGCGTTGATAAATTACCAATTTTAAATGCAATTTTCAAATCCCTGCAATTTCATCCACAGAGGCTGAAACACGCTCAGCGTCATAATATATTTTGCTCATTTTGCATTGCGCGAAAAGATTGATATTTTGACAAGGGCAAGATGCATTACTTCTGATCTTCACTCCTGAGAAAGGAAGGGGGTGAATAGTTAATTGCAATCCTGTGCTACGTTGACTAGTCCTATTCCTATCCGAATTTTCAAGAATATAATATGGGAGGCTGTTACATAAAGCCCAGTTTATTGTTTTTTACAGACCTCAAAGACAATCGGGACCTGGAGAGTCACAAAGTGGAGGAAGTGGTGGACAAACACCTCAAAGTAATGTAGATAATAACCCAATGGAAAACGCACTCTATTCGTTTTTGACTGATTTGATAACTGGACTTGGTGGTGGGGTCGGCGGTGGTGGCGGCGGTCTTCCGTAAGACATAATATGCCTTTGCAATCATTTATAAATATAAATATTATATAATAGCTGTGTTAATTGTAAATACACGTTGATATTTAAGCGTCACAAGAAGTTTGACAATTTATTAAGGTGTAACTTAATTCATTTCAGTATTTTGGGGAATATCGGCGATTATGTTTGGGGTCGTGACGGTCTGGATGCGATTGTGACTCAGTTGATGAATCAAATGGAAGGCACAGGGCCCCCGCCATTAAGTACGGACAAGTTAGACAACCTTGTTTCGACTCGCATCACCCAAGATCAAATTGGTAAAACTCACTTACACTTTCTGAAAAGTTGAACACGTAATCATGAAACTAAAACAAGGCATGACAATTACTGTTTTCAAAAACAGATAAGAAGTTGCAGTGTTCCGTTTGTTGGGATGACTTTACTTTGGGTGACGAAGTTAAGCAGCTGGAATGTGATCATGTGTACCATCCGGACTGTATAATACCTTGGCTCAAGCTTGTAAGTTATACGCATAATATTTCCGTCGTAATTGTGTACTTATTAACCAATCAGATGAATACACTGTAACAACATTGGATTTTATGGATGTGTGACGCGTGACGTACCTAGAGCTGCTTAAAAAGCTGGCTTTCGGAATCACTGGTGGAAAAACCATATGCGATGTTAGGATGTCTTATTATAAAGTAAAGTAATATAAAATATTACAGTATGTCATAATTTGTATTGATTTTGTAGCATGGAACGTGTCCAGTGTGTCGTAAAGACTTGACAGGTGCGCCTGTTGTACAAGACGACGGTAGAGCTTCCTCTCCCCGGGTGCAGTCATTGTCACCAAACGGTTCTACGGAAGAAGGTACTACTCGAAATCCACTCGCACCATCTAATTCTTCACATCCGGACGAGCATTCCACGAATAACCAATACGTTAGTAGAGGAAGAGGTCGGCGACCTGGACAAGGACCAGGAAATTTGGACACAATGGACATGGATTTTGATTAAACCCCTCCTCCTACATTCGATATAACGATAATTTATTATAATCGTTTTTAGGACGCCAAACCATCAAAACATTACTTATTTAATGTTTACATCCTTCATAGTTGTGTTACCGACAACGATTATCTAAAAGCTTTATTACACGACAAACCTACCCAAGTACTGTTATTCGGAGTGAAAACTTATTTAAGGCGTTGCCCATTGCATAATAACTTCAATTTTGGAAACAACTCTTGTGGGCAGCTGCTTCAGCCAGCTTCACACTACTCGTACTTTGAATTTTCCCATATCTCTGAACCAAAATACCTGATAAAAAATATGTGCTTCTACATTATTTATTTACTTTATTATTCAAACAAAACATAATTCAATGAGCTATTTACGAAACAAATAAGTCCCTTATTCAAATTATAATGCTGTATTATTTCATACGGGCCTAGAAAATAATATAAATATATTCGATTTTATTGTGTTTTGCGTACAACTGTCATTCACCATTTATCACAGTCAAATTCGCGATTGTTTCCCTTTGAAAAGTTACATTACTTGAATACAAAAACAGTATAATATACCTAACAAATAAAAATATTATTATTATGTAATTGAACACGTGATGAAGGTTTACGATTTTGTGGATTCATTTCCATTTTTTGCAGACTCAGCTTTCGTGTTTTGCTTGTGAGTTGTGACCAATGTCACCAAAAAGCATGGGGCATGGGCAAGGGGGCATGGGCATGGTGAACAATGGCGTATCTAGGATTCGATAATGGGGTACACAGCAATATTTGGGGGCATGAAAAATCTTACATCATTCATTCGAATATGCCACCATGTTGTGTTTTATTACAACATGTGAACAAAGGAATCTATCCTTTTAGAACTGTAAAAATTTGGATTTCGAAAAGTACGATTTAGCACTTTCGGTATTAGCATTGAGCACTGCACTGTTGTCCAGTCCATGCAGGTGTGCCTGTTTTAATGCTTTAGT
Source organism: Pogonognathellus flavescens (assembly GCA_019776165.1). NCBI lineage: Eukaryota > Metazoa > Arthropoda > Collembola > Entomobryomorpha > Tomoceridae > Pogonognathellus > Pogonognathellus flavescens. The sequence continues at coordinate 5,368 of JABASD010004103.1, forward strand.
AGTTTAGCGAAGACGAATATAACACATGCTCCGTTGTAAGTACACTACGTATGTATGCTTTAGCACTTTTAGCTTTAGCACTCGTGTCCGTTCCATTCTTACCATATACTGCATTTGCATACCGTAGCGTTCATATTTGATGGCTGTACTAAATATATTTTATTACTAAAATTTAAAGAAGATATTTTGTCTATTATTAACTAGTACACAGAAGGGTTATAAGTAGGTCAGGCACAAATGCATGAATGGTGAGAAAGGCTTGTTTGCGGTATTAGGCCGCAAATTAACATTAACTAACTAAGTAACATTGCATTGAGATGTTGAGGACGGTTTTATGAATTTGAAACCTCCGACGCGTCCGCACTCCGCACGCCTCGGCTGGCTGCGAGTAATGGAGACTTGAAGAGATAAGCTACGCAGACTTTATTTTACATAATATTATTATGTGCATGTAACTCTGTAGCTGATGTGTATATTACAACATAATATTATCACAAAATCAGTAAAATCCATCATCAGTTTCCATGTTTATCCCCACAAACCACAATGAGGGTTAGTTGGATGCAACTTGTTCTTTTGCATGGGGAAGTTAGGGAAGCATTAATTCATATCTTAAAAAGTTTATATTACATATTATATTTATTAATTGTCTCATAGTTTGAGGTGCCAAAGACACAATGGTAAACAACAATTAAACAAAATAAAAAAGACATCGATATTATTTAAATAAAAATAGCTGAATTAATATTCGAGTTGTAATAATATCTAATAATATTCTATCTATGAAGTCACAATTTTACGCATGGATTCGCACGTGGGATTTAGACGTATCTAGTCTAGTCTATGCTCTCCAATCTACAAAGTCTACATCTCCATGAAAAATGTTGTTTGTAGGCTTAGCGTAGGTGGTTTGTTTGTATTTGTAAGTGTAGAGTGTAGGTATATGTGTGTCAGTGTATTTGGAAGTTTCTTAGTCGATCGATAGACTAGCTGCGGAGGTACTTCAAAATTATTAGTGAGAATGCGTAACACCAAGCTGTTGGAATTGTTGTTGGCAGTTAGAAATGGGGTTGGGGAATGGTACATTGCTTTGGTGTAGTGTAAAATATAGTAGTGTAGCCATAAGTGCCTCTATAGCCCTATGTAAATCGATGAAATACATGAAAATATATCAACCTTATAACCGGGATGATAGTGCTTACATTGTGCAAGCGCACAAGTCTGTCCGTTCGGGACAGAAACCGCAAGGCACAACTATTACGTTATTTTCAAAAAGTTAAACAGAAAGGTAAGATATTGACTTTCTTTTTTTCATGTAAATAGATATTGAATAAATAGCCCAGTACAAATAACACATTTTCTCTCTTCTAACTAAACTCTGTTAAGTATATACATCTTTCAATTTTTAAATGAATGAACTGAAGGTTTTATATTATAGCTAATTGGCTAATATTTAGAAATATCTCACAATTAGGGAATTATTGCTTGAACAGAAGATCATATACATAGAACGCCTAGAAGCAACTTATCACTTATCAAGTCTCTTAAAAAGAGCCTGATATATAATACTTATCTAGTAAAACATAAACAAAATAAGATATTTTTGTTACAAATTTTTTCTAAAATAGTTAACATGTCTGCATCACATACTTTTTACAATCAAATCAACCTAACGCACCATTTGATAACTCTTTCGACACTATCATTTTTTGGTTGCACGGTTTAATTTTATGAATATTCCTGAAAACTCAGTTTAAATGTTTTAATTTGGCTACCGCTATAATATAATTACTTAGCTTACCGAGAAGCTCTACTGTCTTGATATGCTGACTTGTACAGTAATAATTACTTAGTAAATCAGGGTTGCAACAAATGCAATGATATCAAACAAAAATCAAAGCCTATACGAATAGATTTTTACAGCTGCTCAAAATATTTATTTTCCCTAATTACTATCAAGGTCAGACAGGAGTCGATTTTGGGGGTGGGGCAAAGATTTCGTAAATTATTTTCCTATAAAATATTTAGCGTTAGAAGACAAAGGAATACTGAGATAATTCTCTCTTGCAAACACATTTATCATTTCGTCACCCTATTTGTTAAAGGCCAACAGTATTATAGTAGCTAGCGTAAGTTTCATTCGGGCAGGACCATTCCCCTTCGCCGCTAACTCAATACGGCCTTGATTACTATAATTTTTTAGAAAATATTGTGAATTGTGACTCACAATAGTTTCTAAAAATGTTGGGTACAATCGGACGGAAGAGGTTTAATACATAATATACCGTAATGGCGCTTTTAAACCCCCAGGAAGCTTATTGTTTCGTGAATTAATTTGTGCGGAAAATGCCGTAATAAACCGCAGATGGGGAATTATGTCCATGGGGGATTATATTTTCAATATAGGGAAAAATTTTATTTGGTCAGAAAAACATAGCAAATTGAAAAATTATAATAATCTTTAAATATAAGCGCATGTTTATTTATATGAATTCGTGTAAGCACATTTTCACATGGGGGATTATTTTGTCCATTTATTTGTTTCGAGGGCGTAAATCGCAGCGAAAACGTCCATAAACATAAACCCCCACCGGGGGGTTTAAAAGCGCCACTACTGTATACGTAATACAATATTCATGTTTATTATAATAACTATTTCAATAGATAATGTTAAACGGTTAATAAAAATGTTTTTGTAGGATACACGACCGGAACCATGAAGGACAAACTAGGAAGTGGTAACGAAAACCCTTCTTTCTGCAGGCAATGCGTTAATTGTCTCCAATGTTGCCAATTGCCCGCATCCACAGGCGTCAAAATCGTTTCCGTCATCTCAATAGTAAGTTCGTATTTGCTTACATTGCAAGAACCGTATACATTCTCCAGGTTGAATATTTTCCTCCCATTTTAAGCATCATAAATAAATTCGCTGTTCATGTGAACTTCTCAATTTTGAATCCACAAATCAGAAATGGTTATTTTTACAATAAAAGTATGTAATGATGTTTCAGTTACTTGGACTAGTTCTGGCGTGTCTCGGTGTTTGGATGACAATAGTAACAACCTCCAACTATGAAATGCCGATAAAGAAACAGGTCGTGTTCCTTAGCGGACGGCCCGGACCGATGGCCATATCATCGGAAGATGCTACCAGCTCAGCTAAATCTCCCAACAGGAAAATTGCTTGGACTCGACTGTCCAATTTCCATGACTATCTGTTGGCTTTAAGTCTCATTTCTCTTTGTGTCGGCATTGTTCGCACCATCTCCAGTATCTTTCTGCTTTGGAATTCCGTGGAAAAGGTACCCCACCCCAGTTTTACGGTCGAATTCAGAAAGAACACTCGTGGTGTATAATCTGAGTAACAATTATGTTGAATTCCTTTTTTATTTTACAGCACAGTAAAACACCCGGTAAAGTTTGGATTCTACTATCGATGGTGGAGACCATTACTTTGTTTACATTCCTCATTGTCACATTAAATGCAACCGGTTTCATTGAAGACGTTCCGTGGTCTCCAATTATTGTCAGAAATGACAAATTCAGCTTTTATCTTCTTCTTTGTATATTCCGATTGGTTTCTTTCTTTGATATATTCCTCACAATTTATTTCATTCTCATTGTCTTATGGTTTGTCAGAACTCGTTAAATGGACTGTAATTGCAATTAGATTAGAGCGTATGGAAATAATAATTCTCAACTATGTGTGTGAAGTAAAACCGAATAAAATTATTGGTATTTCACATCACGCTGAATTTTTAGCGCATTAAATATAGCTTATAATATAATGCTCGCGAGTTCCATTCCAGATGGTAAAGTAGGGAAGATGAGATGAGAGGTGATGGCGATGATAACACTCCGGGCCCGGGCCAGTTATGGTCTGTAGAATTTGTATTTACAATTTCAGGCTGTAGAAAGTAAACGTAAGCAATTTCACAAATCTTGTTACGAATATAATATTATTTTAAGCAGATATATTCCTTTTGGGTAATTTTCTCAACCTATTCATATAATCAACTCTATTTACTTTTAGATGTGCAAATCCACAAGTTTATTAATTATCCTTTGAAATTATTAAATAAAGCAAATTTTAGTCCGCAAAATGTCCAAAAATGTAACCCCCAGATTCCGGGCAAAAGGGTTATTTTACAAAATATTGCTGAGTGCTGCCACTTTGCTCATTCTCCCCTTCTTGCACCTCCCGATCCTACATTATGAGAATCGTATAGTTACGCCCTTGGCCATAACAAATAACATATACCCAACCCGCAATGGCGTATCTACGTTAGGGCACTATGGCGCGTGTGCCCCAAGCAGAAGGCCGATGTACCCCCTCCAGATTCCAATTCTAGATCACGGAGCAGAAGATAAAAGGCTACTTTGTCATGAAGTCACTGTAAGTATGACAAATTAATAGGAATAATAAGCTAAGTAACAATTTTCATTTCCTTTGATCAAAAATATATAGGTACGACAATTCCAACCCGTAATTAATGAATGTTGGTATGATAAGAATAAGAAGCTATAGGTTATACCTTCAGATCAAAATTAAGGTTTTGACTTGAAATTGAATGAATTCGTCAATATTCCATACAAAATTTTTTTATTACAGATAATGCAAAATTTTCTTTTACATATATTATTATTAGGAATAATATATTATTTATAAAGCTGTCACTTACATCTACTATCTACAGTACAAGTTACTTTAAGGATAATAAATCATTGTTGTTCTATCGCAAGTAAATAAATACATTGACATTTGCAAAACAGCAGAAACATGCAGAAATATAAATACAGCCAAAACAACATTCGAACATTCACACCACACTCCAGCTAATTTGTTGAGAATAAAACATTAAAATGAAGCATTTGTATCGCATTCAGATAATACATTGCCATTGCTGTGAGTCACAATCACAATTTACTGCTAAACATTTCAATGCTCTTTAGTAGTAGTGACTCAATGTTGCCAAATATTTTATACTAATCAAAAAAACCTTAACAATCGTGAATTTAATTAATCAATTTCGTAATGGTTGTCTTCTTTTCGGCTTTACAATATTTGGCAACAGTTAAACACGAGATGTTTCAAAAGTTAGAAAAACTAACCAACATAAGCCCTACGTAATAACATAGCCAAGCAATCGTAATTATCGAAGTAATCGCAATAACCAAGATGAATTACTTGTATCATTTATAATATCGAAGAACCATTTTTTATCTGTCTTCCACTAAATTACTACTTAATTATATTCGTCCTTCCTTCCCTGTGCGTGCATTCAAATTGACCAAAGTATTTTAGAATATTGGAAGTGGTTAAATAATAAATAATTCGAGTAGATAGCTCAATACCACGGAAGTGTATAGCTCGCTGAGGGGCGTATCTACGTATGGAATCCCCGAACTGGAGCCCCCTCTCAGATTATGGAAAAAGGGTTGTTTGGCAAAATTCGCGTCTGAAGGCTGCAAATTTTGTCTGAGCTCCACCCTAAACCTAGAATTTCCGAATTCTAGATACGCCCTTGACATAGCTATATCTGTATTATGAAAAGAATACGAATCACCATAATATAGTGAATATGGTGTAATTAGGTACATCAAAATAAAGGGAACAGATAAATCATATTTTTCAATCCAAATAATTTGTTTTCATCAATATTTTGATACGCACAAGAGCGTACACTTTTATAGTTTATTTAATTGCATAAATGAAAACAAACCCATTTTGTACTATTGCAACTTACATGCATACCTAATACCTACTGGGGATTGTACAGCACAAAGAATTTGAACGGGACTACCCCCGGAATAATTTATCGACACTGCCTCCTACTGCGACTAAAAGAGCAGATAGATGTAGAAGGACAATGTAAATCATTTTTGGCTGTTTTGGGCGTTTTGGCTATAGAAACAGTGTGTTGCATTTTAACATGGTAAAAACTGAAAAGTATCTAAATCCGTTGAATATATGCGGTAGTGGGATGAGTACTTATTTCAAAGATCAGATAAGTTTTGGTTGATGCTGCAGATAGACCTGGCGTTTAATTTACAACGACCTTTTGGCTATTTTTCGATTTCTTAATATTTATTAGCGTATAGAAGGATATCCACCCAGATGACCGTTTTTACTTAAAACAATTTGCCAAGTGTTAAAACATCTTGCCCTAAAAATCCCAGCTGCCATTAACAGATAATATTTCCACATTCTATAAAATCGGTCGCCATATTTTGGTTGAAGTTGGGGCCAGGCCTTGTTGAAATTTTCATACCACGCCATAAGAGTGCGGCTGTAGTCGTAGCCGAAGTTGTGCCAATCCTCGAGAATGAAGAGTTCGTCCAGAACATTGGGAATGGAGGTGGTGTAAGGTAGAATACCATTGGGGAAAATGTATTTGTGGGTCCAGGGTTCGGTGAGAGGAACATATTTATGACTAACTCCGATTGTGTGCAACAGGAAAAGACCGTCGTCTTTTAAGCATTTATTCGCAGACTCGAAGAAGACGCGATAATTGTGATGGCCCACGTGTTCAAACATTCCTACGGACACGATGCGATCGAACTTTTCATTCACATCCCTGTAGTCTTGAACACGAATGTCGATCGGGAGATTTCCGCAACGCTCCCGGGCAATTTGAGCTCCTTCTTTGGAAACAGTGATTCCGACACATTCCACTTGGTAATTCTCAGCTAAATATTTTACAAGACCTCCCCATCCACAACCGATGTCCAAAATCTTCATGCCAGGCTTAAGCAACAGCTTCTTCCCGATTAATTCCATCTTGTCCAGTTGAGCTTGGTGCAAATTGTCCGCCTTTCTCCAGTAACCACAACTGTAGTTCATCGTAGGATCCAAAAATGCTTCAAATAAATCGTTACCTACAAAACAGAAATAGAATCAATCACCTTTAAAAATATTTTTATAACACTTCCATTTTTTCCCCATTTTTCACCTATTAATAATATTATTTTCAAACTACAAATATTCTTCCCTTAATTCATAGCTGAAACTACACTCTCCATTTTTTATTTGGGGGGGGGGGGGGAGGGGGGGGGGGGGGAGGCGGGGGGATGATATTTTGATAGTACAAACTTTAAATCAGCCCAGGTGGCTAGACGAGTTCTCTTAGGTTAGATAATTGTGGCATGTAGCACATTACTCATTACAGAAATATACCTAGAGGTATTAAGTATGGCAATTGTCTAATCAAATGAGACTTGACAGTAAGGAAATTATCTATTAACCTGACTTCGGAGTTCTTTTGTAAGAAACTGACATAAAATTATGAAGATGTTTGAACAGTGAGTTTCGTATTCATTTGCACCAAAAATTAAACTTAGGGGTTGGGGACTTGAGTCGATTTTGCCTATTTATTAGTTATTAATTAAAATCAAGGGCGTATCTAGGATTTAGTAATGGTGAGGTCATAGAAATATGGAGGTGTCTCCCATACACATAAAAAGGGCATATTATTTGAGTCCGTCAGCCACAAATAACCCCATTTTGAGGAATCTGGGGGGGTTAGGTCTCTGAACCCCTCCCCTAAATACGCCATTCGTTACCATACATTGTATGTAATTTTAGCGATATAACAAAATGAGTTTTAAAACGTTTTTATAAAAATTTTGGGAGTGAATAATTAGAACTACTGAGATGAAAACAGAAGTCTCACTCTTATTGTTAGAGCCCTTCGGCCACAAATAATCCCGTATTTTGCAAAAGTACATAAGGGGTCTCCGAGCCCTCACCCACATATGCCCAAAAGCTGTTACCCTACTTCGAACTTCCAAAGTACCCACATGAAACTCTAACGTTACGAGTTTTTTTGTAATTTAGTGATAAAAGCCAATGAGACTGATGAGTTCATGACTAGCAGCATGAAGACCGCAGACTTGTTCGGCTTGTTTCATCAAACTCCTTACAGACGCTTCCACAACTTCTACCTTTGCATCCGCTCCTCATGCTGTCTTCATGAATCTTGTGATTAAACTTTGAAGTTCATCACAAGACACAATTACGCCTTTCATGAAAACTCGTTTTTTCGTGTGTGTGGGCACTTTACAAAGGGGGTGGGGGTTGCTTCTGCTTTCTTTTTTCATCTCTCGTTGTCAAAAACATAAATTGCAAACAAAAGTGTATATTCCTCCTCTATGTTCATGTTCCCCCGACTTGACATTATAAGGACAAATAAAACTGTGCCTATCATTACGCTACCTTAATGAATACAACTATTTATGATTTTATATGTGAAGTGAAGGGGGTGAATTGTGTTGACAGGAATAGAAAATAGAAAATGATTGAAAAACGGACCGAGATCATAATGTTGGTCTGCGATTTCCCAAGCCTTTGCTTTGGTTTGCAAATTGAAGAGTCTCATGCTGAGAAAGTTGACGGCTTGGTTGATGGGGTTCTTTTGGTAGGCTAAGTACAACTGATTTCTAAAAACTTTATAGCAGAACTCGTCAATTTTGTCGCACTCCCACCACTCGTCCATGTAGCTTTCTCCCAGGGCCAAGGCTGCGTTGTTCGCCACTCGCACATAGAAATCTTCGTTCTTAATTCGAATGTCACTCGGTGCATTTCCACCAATGTTGATCCCAGCCTTTTTGTAAATCTTCGTAATGTGTTTCTTGACCTTTGTGGAGAATTTCGACAGCAGCCACCTTTCAAAATCCTTGTATCCGTACACAAAGAAACAAACGATGGAGTGCAAAATATTCATGACGAATTGGGCCATAGTGATTTGTTTGACGGGTCCACGCAAACCTGCACTTGCGTTTTCAGAATGGAAGAAAGCCCACTGTTGAGAAACTGCTTCTACTGAAGGACTCTCCTGTGCTTGCTGGGAAGAGCAAAAGGATTTGGTGCCGTACTACTAGCACTCCAGTTGCTGCTAGGAGAATGCGAGCTCCAACTGGATGATACGGTGATCTCCTATGGCCAAATGATACCAAGTGCTGATCTGCCATAATATCATGCTCGTCTAATAATTTAGCGGTCTGTTCCCCCAGTTTAGGCCACATATTCATTGTTGTCCCACATTCATTGCCTCTATAACTAATAACCCACGAATCCACTTGCTAGTTAGAGGAAAGATTGGTGTAAGCAATAAAAATGCTCCTTAACCACACACTACACTAGCATCAATTCTAGCAAACCAATTATTGCTGCACCTTCAGCTCACCCATGTACAATAATTCCCTTTCAATAAAAATATTTCTCTATTTCTATATCTCAAATGTATAAGCCGTGAGCAGCGTAGCGTACACAATGCGTGCAGATAACACCAAATCTCTGTAGGCACTAGACGTAACACTGTTCTTTTTTTTGAGTTTTGATGTAGAACGAACGAACTACGAACCCTTCATTCAACCTCACTCTCTGTTCACGCAAAGCCGTATGAAGAATTACATTTCAGGCTTCTCGATCTGCAGGTGGGTGAAAAACGTGTGGTTAAAAGTTGAGTGAGACTCTGCGTGAGTTTCGTTGGCTGCTCCTGTGCCCTCCTGTATACAGCTTTGTGCTGCAGTAAGTGTCACGTCTTAGACTTTACAATAACCGAGGCGATCTACTTATTCCGGCTGATACTCATTCCTGAATTGTGAGTTTACAAAAGTTGATATTGTATATCATGTTATGTTATGTATGTTACAATGTTACCTCTTTAGTGTACCGTTACTGAGTAAGTTCTTACTAGTAACCAGACAAACTTCTAGTAATCATTCTAGCTACACATACCATCAATTCCTAATTGGCCTTCCTTTCATAGCAATACGCAAAATTATTCGCTCGCTAATTATCCATTATAGTTTAACATTTCTGCATTCTGCACACTACACACTTACTAGGCTACAATATGTGATTAGCCTTTTTTAGCTTGTTTTATTCAATATTCTTTAACAACCATTTACTCAGTCAGCATTCATACTCCACATTATCATCCGAATAGCAACAACCAGCAACCCTTAATTTAATACTTGTACGTAATCAATATAAAGGCCTGTCTTCATTTGTATGCAGCTATGGCTATAACATGTGGCTTAAGCGTAGTCATACTTTGTAATAACTATAATGCTTAGCGTACAACTTGATTTATCATTTTAATCAACGAGTATAGGGGAGAGGATATAGCCACCCCCTTCGAAATTCCAAAAAATGTTAATATTAATCAGCAATGCTTTTTTCCTCCCTCCCTCTTGAAACAGTGTACTGTAGGTAATTGTTTTGCGTGTTTACACAACACGTTTCAAAACTGCAGAATTTATTTACAAATCAGGAACCATAAAATTTACAGGCACAGGTTACATTATATGTATGTTATCTACCCGATGTAAAATGCAAACTGTCCTTAGGTTTACATTGCCACGCTACGATGTAACAGACCTAATATAGGAAACGAAACGCAAGAAATGTAAGAATGTGAAGATACAGATCTGAATTCTTATATACGGATAGCAAAAACGCGATAGATAAGAATAATAATTATCTATGTTGTGTGCAAGATACTATAAGTGTTCCTTAATTATCTCCACACTAATAACATCACATGTACGTTAACGTTAATACAATTAACGAGTGTATTATAATCATTGTTAATCATACATGCTCATACAGATAAATTAAACAGCTCTTAATATTTTATTGCCTGTCTATCAACAATCAACAATATTTGACCTACATAGACACTAGACACAAAACTACTTATCTATTATATCTACACTCAAATTGCGTTGGCTTCAAAATCGTTAAGAAAAGCTTCTAGGGAAAATTTCCGCTTAGTATTTTCCTGTGGTCAAATTTAATTGGTTTTGAATTCTTAAAATTATACAATCTTTACTTGGAGTATCTATGCTACAGCTTATATAACTGTTATATTTTTTAACAATTTGGCCTATGAAATGATATTATGACTGTTTTAATCTTCTAAATAATCAATAATATATCGCTACTATTAATTGAAATATACACATTTCCTTTACGGCATGGGAAAAATATTATTAGTATGGCATAAACTCGCTGAAAGTTCGTAAATAAATTTTTTCGGGGTTTTCATATCCACTAATTCTTAATCAATTTTAGATTTGGCAAATAATGTATGTGCATCGAATATAACATTATGATGATTAATTACGTTAGGCAACAATTAGATAATTTTATTTTTTGGAGATGTATTTCTTAACACTAAGACTAATTCATTCATTTAATTATTGTTGTGCACCAGGGCGTATCCATGTATAGGCTTTAGTCATCCCGGATTCCGGTAAAAAAGGGTGATTTGACAAAATTTTGCACCCGAAGGCTTCAAATTGGCTCATTTTTTTTACCATGAGCCTCCTATATTATGAATTGTAGGTATGTACTCTCCCGTAGTCTCCCTACTGATTATGTAATGGCAATCAAGCGCGTAATCAGGATTACAATCTGGGAGGGGGTCACACGACCATTTCAAGCTTATAAATGGTTACAGCCGCCCGCAGCGTAA
>JABASD010004104.1:0-16846 GCA_019776165.1 Pogonognathellus flavescens
ACATATTGTACTGTAAATATTCTGTTTGAGAATATTTTTACTTACTTTGTTCACTTTATTTTCCGTGTCTGTAGGTACCGAGAATAATGTAGGTTCTGGGACGTAACGGATGGCAACAACAAATTTTCCTTTTCAAACTATCCAGCCCCAGAAAACCTTACCGATTTTTTCAAGGCATCACAGGGTGAATTTTGTTTTGTTGCACTAAGACTCAGCTATGATGTAATTTGGACAGCGGAGACGTTAAAACAATTTTTTGCAACGGAAGGAAAATTTTTAACAGACGTAATTCTATATCGCGTTAACTTACGGGTTGACGGTAACCAAAATGTTGGCAAATTCATTGAGACCTATGATTTAATGAGTTTAATTGGAAATATTAACATTTTGAGAAGTCTGAAGGTTCAGACAATACCAGACCATCCTTCAGATATGCTCACTAAATGTACAAACACAGAGTTTACTTTAAATTTAGTTGATCTGTACAATATTCCTAAGATTTATATGTCAGGGTGTGAAATTGAAATATCGAATCACAAAATATGTCCAATAAAATTGGATTTAAGGTACATTGTGTTTACTCAGAAAGAAAATATTGTCTCGTGTGTTGTGCTGAATGACTTTGTGGACTTCAGTGTCTTGAAGGAACTTTCCATTGCGAATAATTATGACGACACAAATATTAAACTGGATTTAAGTGGAAAGGTTAATTTGAATAAATTGTCTTTAAACAGGGTAACTCTTTTAAATTTTGAAAAGTCTCGTTGGAATGTAGACATATTATTGTTACAGAAAATTCCTTTTGTGCAGAATTCTGAAATTAAAATTAAAAATCTCTCCGTTTTGAACTGTATAATTAATTTGAATTGTATACCGCAATCGTGTGTCAATTTATCGATTTCGTCAACATTTCAATTTTCTAATATTAGATCATTAGCAAATGTACAATGTTTAGAATTATGTGACAGTAATACTATAAAATTCTGCTTTCCTTATTTAACCACAATATTTAATAGCTTAACGGAATTAAAGTTATTGTCTCGTGAGACTGTCATTGATATCGATACAAGTTTAATTCCACAAAGTGTGAACAATTTGGAACTGAGGTATTATTATTTCCGGTTTATAGGAGAAAAAGTGAATGTGTTGAACAAGTTGACTTTAAAATGCTCTACTTTGCGATTCGCACAAATGGCTGTAAAATATTTTGCACCAGTGAAGTTTATAATTTTTGTTGAAAATCTACTAGCGAAAGATTGTCACAGTTTTTTAATGACTGCTACAAAGAAGTTGACTCCCAAAATTGTGTTCGGGCTATTTGATTGGAATAATTCATGTCATAAGACTAGCTCTACTCTCAGTTTCATTAAATCTGAAGATCAGATTCCAAAGGTTGAAACGCCACAGGAATTTTTTGCTTTTGTAAATGGAAGGGGCGATGTAATTGCATGTGCAGAATACAAAATCATTTGCGAAATGGCAGCATTGCAATGAATTCCGTTGATTTTACAGTTTTAATCTTAATAGGTTTAATCTTAATATGTCTAAAATAAAAATGAAATTATTGTAATTACTTTAATAATTAAACATTTAGTATAATTGTTAAATTATCTTTATGTACATTTGGAATTCTCTTTACGATAATATGTAATAAATTATTATTGGATTAATAAATTACATTTTTCAAAAGACCAATTACTGCTGAGGAAGCCTTCTACATTTCATTACTCAAAAATGAAAGTATTTAAGACTCCAAATATCCTACAAGAAAAGGTTGGGCGTGTGTTTTTAGGTATAAAGAGATAGCGTCATAACGGTTGAAGATTTTATACACACTGCGAAAATTGTGAACAAAGATTGAATATTATATGCATCGATATTACGCATTTTGTATTCGTACTCTTCCAATGCGCTAATAAACATTTCATTATTTTGAGTAGTTGGATAAGAAAAGGAGAAATATGGTCATTTTATCTTGCATGATAGCATGTTATGACAAAAGCAGTCCAAAGCAGAAGATTGTACTGCAGTATTCACACATAATATTTCGTGTAACACAGAAGATCGAGAGGAAAATGAACTGAAACTTTCGCACAGGAAACATTTGGACAAGCAAGGCCGTCGTGTGTGAGTCGTTCAATGCTCCCACTTTGTGTCCAACTGAAAGATAAAAGAGTAATACTATTCGTAGTGTTCAACATCGAGCTATCAGTCGAACACAAATAAAGCGACTTCATATAGAAATGTAAAGTGCTACACATAATTCTCATAAATTAAATTCTTAAAATAACAATGTTACTCAAAATCATGAAACCAAATACCCTAAAAACCCGTGGGTTTTTTGGGCATAAGCTTTGAGTGGTGGAAAAGTGGGTTTTGGGTTTTTAATATGCAAAAATGCCGGGAGATCGGAAACTACTGCTTTTTTCAGGATGCAAAAAATCCAATACCTAAAAACTCCATTACAAGAAAAATGCCAGAAAAATTCACCGGTGTGGGTTTTTGATGAAAAGCCCCAATTTTTTTGGTTTCTCAGAGTAAGAGGATGATTGGTAAATTCACACTCCAGCCCATTCCAGTTGGTATATTAATATATAAGTCAAAAATTATGAAACACGTAAAGAAACATAGCCATTAAACTCATTTATGTGACAATTTTTGATTCTATCTGTAGAACAGTTAATTTTATAACATAGTTTGTTTTACAATTATTTTCAACGGATTCTAAAAAAAAAGTTCAATTATATTAATAATCCCTACTCTAGTTTAAATTAACTTTTGAAGTTCTTTTCAACGTAAAGTCCTGAATCCCATTAACAATTATTGTAATTGCCCCATATTTTATAGTTTTTTGTACAAATGGACTTACGTTAGCAACTTTCATCAAGAGAAAGTGTGAAGACACCTTAAACTTAATTATACGGTCTTTTGAATAAAGTTTTAATTTGCTTGAGATTTTTACCTTCCAAATTACTTGACTTGGTTTTGAGAATAAGTTTTTCTAAAAATGTTTGAAGTTGAAACTCCCTATTGCGGAACTTGATTCCCAATATATACCAGTATGTGCGTAGATATATTTGTGAAAACATTTTAGGAATACATACTAGTAGGAGGAGGAAGAGTCATGCCTTTGTAGGAGAGTCCTAACTGTTTTGTGTGGAGAAAGAGATATGATGGGATGATAGGAGACGAGACAGGCGAGGAGCACGTATGATAGTAGTACGCAGAAAAGTAACACATGTATAATATAGGAAGACTAACTGGCCATGCACATACAAGTAGAATATAAAGATAGACGAGCGAATCTAAAGCATTTGATCAAATTCTCAGGAGATTCAACAAATGCACATTGAGAGAGAGAGAGCAAAGAGAAAAGCGAGTGAGTTGCATGAATTTTCCTTTCGTCCGAGCCAAATGGGCCATCCAATCTCAATCCATATCGGTACTCCACTCACTAGGTCTGCTATTCTTCCTCCGTTGCATGTATTCATGTATATTATGTGTAGCATAGGGAGTTAGAACATCCTCACAACGAATCATACCGACACAAGACTCTGAGAATATGCTAGGTGGGTGGTTGTTAGGTGTGCTCTGTTACATACATACGGACTTCATCATTTCTTCGTCTAGTTCATGTCCTGCAACAAACCGAGTCTTCAACTTGTCTTATTCGTCTTAGGTAACTCTTTTAGAGGTGGCAACGAGCCGGATTTTTCCGGCTCGGCTCGAACCCGTTTTATTGATTTAAATCCCGGTCGAAAAAAAAACCTGGGAATTTTTTATTTTAAAATTGATACATTTTACGCCCGCCATGATTTAACCCAACTCGAGCTAGGCTCGGCTAGAAAATTATGTAAAAATTCGGCTGGACTCGGTTCGAAATCGAACCGGCTCGGAATTTTTCCACTTCTAATAAAACTCTTCTCAGTCGATTGTGACAGACCAAGTCAATGTAATGACAGTATTGATTGGCGCTTATGTACCACACTTTGAATTTGGCGTTTGTTATGTTTGATTAAATTGTCGTGTGCAAAAGTTCTTTTTGAGCATACATATTTAGGTATTTGTTTTATTTAGCAGCTAGTGTGAATTAAATGAATTCGTGACCATCTTATATTCACTCTGAATTTTTTTTTGGAATTTTATATGAAAATGAAACTACAAAAATTTTATATTGTGTAATTATTTTTTAATAATTTCACACTCCAAAATTCCTACCTAAACCAAATTAAGTAAACCAAAATAGGGTTAAACTTGATTCGCTATTTCTAAATTTGAACTCGTCTGATATAAACTTTTTTTAATGCCGATCTGGCGTTTAAGATCATTTTTTTCGCAAAAACTTATGTGAGAACGCTTCATCAGTTTTCATATAATATGAGAACGTAATTCATTTAATTTCAGAAATGTTTTCGTATAGCATTGCAATAAAACGTAGCATTTTATTATGATGATGTGAAATGAAAAAATTATTCATAGAAGTAAATATATTTTGTTTCAATGCTAATAATTTCAAGATAAGATCGTTAGATGGATCTAAAATGCGTCAACGGGAGATGGGAATTTGACATAATTGTTAAGCTGAAAAGAAGCCTGTGAAACCACCTTCTGTACCTTTGAATACTTTCAGAAAAATATTCTGGGGACAATGGCCGTGTCTGTATTATAACATAACCTTAAAAAGTTTCAGAGCAGTCTTCCGTTCTGAGTAGACTTTCTTTTTGGTCTACATTCTACATACAATATGCGACATGGTTTTCTTAAACTTGCCTTACTTTCTATTCGTCGTCTTCGTCGTCAGTCCAATTTTTGTCGGCACATCATCACGATTACCATGTATTTCATTCACCTTCCCTAAGTAATACCATGCTATCCGCATCGTGTCATGTCGTCAAATGGATTTTCTTTCAAAACAAGATTCACATGCCGGCAGGAACACGCGATACGCTTTTCACATTTGTGTTTCCAATAAAAACTGCACTGTGGCAAAAATGCTTGCATTTATTTCGGGTTAACCGTGAGTTCATAAAACTTAACCGATCCATGCTGGAAAATGGTAGCCCTTAAGGATAAACCGGTGCTATACTTCCAATGGTAAGCCTACACATAATAAGGATGCACTTGAGATAGCTACATGGCTGAATTCTAAGGTTATTGTTGTCCATTTTAAATTATGGCATTTTAAACATATATTTTGGCAGTGCTTTAAGAAATTGGAAACCACCAATGTGTTTTATACTACAGCGATCTTGAAATCAACCGTGATTAAAAAGGGGGAAAAACAATATTTATTAAACTGTCACTGTCATATACATAAACATGATAGCCAAAACGACTCAGTAATAATTATAATAGAAGGTTATAACAAAATTAATTAACGTTATATAATAGAATTGATGAGTTCGAATAATGTACTCATTTGTTTGGATATAAATGATTATTTAGTATTAAAATGGATCCTTTTAATACTATTAAGCTACCTGAACAAATTGGTTTTAAGAGTTACTCAAAATATTGTATGGATTATAATTCACCGGAATTATACGTATAAAATATTTGGACTAATCCTATTCACAACCCGAAAAATCTATTCTCTGATGAGATTAGTACGGAAGGTTTGAAAGAAGTTTAAATAATATAATGCAACATAAAAATTGACAAGTTGAAAGAACTCCAATATAACTGCCAGCAATAAGGGAACCTTAACTTGAAAGAGCAAACTGATATTTTACTCGTCACGAATCGTCGATGGGTTTCTATTTTCTATTGATAAAATATTTCTGGATAGAGAATAGAACTGAAAAGACGAGATTGCTAGAGTTTATTACTTAATTTACATGATACTGCTTATAACTTATACATCCCATTATTATAGTCAACAAAATAGATATTAATATCCGCATTTCATTTTGTAATTGATGTGATAAGTTTGCAGCTACTTAAAACATTATATGCTCCAGTATAAAAGTCTCATCAAAAAGCGTAAGGCGGCGTCTCTATGGCATGCACTCGTTCATTTCATCGTTTAACTTATACTCACGACAAATACTCACAATGCCCCAATCCTTATTTTGTGTCTTGTGTACAAAAAATAAATTAGATTACATTGTGTCACTTTAATTTCAGTCTGCTGGCTTTTGTAACAATTTTGTTCAATTTCATTTGTTGCTGTTCACTTACTATTTAAAGTGTCAATTTTTTATTCAAGCGCAAAAACTGTTTTACAGATATTGTTTCATGTGAAGTAGAATATTCATACCAATTGTAATTACATCAATAGGGAAAAATAAAATTGTGGAAAATGAATTGATTTTATATGTGAGTATTTATCTGTTGGCCAAAAAAACAAATCTACTTCGAAATTCAAAATTCAAAATAATTGTCTAATTTTTTTATATTAAAATATTGACAGTTAAAAATTTGTCGATTTCAATCATCTTCTATCACACGAGCGATATTTAGAAATTGATTGCATTTGCATGCATTCACTAATCCGTTCATTATTCGCATGGAAAAATGTTGTGGACTCTAAAAGGATATTAATAGCAAATTAAAAAGCAGTTATAGTGATTAGGATGCATATTACGTATTAATTATAGGGAGACACATGGGTAATGTTATAGGCCGAAGGATAAATATTCATTCGTGTATTAAATGGAATGCTATGGAAACTTAAGCGGATCTATGAGAGCAACGCTTATTGGGTTAGTTTACCAGTTGTGTATGGGGAAGAATGGTATGGGTATACAAAATACATTGAATGCGTCAAGCTCCTCGTGAATTTACAGGTTCTTGTATGCCGTAGTAGTGAATGGTGAAATATATATAAAGAGGCTGTGAGAGATGAGAGGCAGAGAAGCAAGTCGTAGCAGTAGCCTGGAAGAAGACACCGAATGGTGCCGTCGCAGTCTGTTAGAGCATCTCATATATTCCTGAAGTCAAGTCGGTTCAGTTGTGTGTGTGTCTTTGGTTGGGCCGCAGAAAACGTGGAGCTAGCAAAACGAAACCAATTTAGATCCGCGTGGAATTACTACATACATTACACACGGAACAGAACCACCACGAGCGAAACAACAAGAACTTCTGTGTGTGAGTGAGAATTGCTGTGTGCTGAACTGATACTCAAGAAGACGACATCACATTAAGAAGTCAAGCCAAGGCAAATCACATCCTGTGCAGGACAAACCTAACAAAGTGAAGAATTACTACTACCACACTTTTACTACACACTGTAATTCCATATACCTATATCATTTTAAACATAAAACAGACCACATCCAAAAGAAACATCCGCAGATCAAGTTTTAAATCCGTTGTCAGTAAACTAATAAAAAACTGCTACTCATTTTACCCCATTAAACTGTGTCATAAACATATAATGAGTGTAACCCACCATCCAGTAGTGCCCGAATTTATAATACACAAAAATTACCCGAACTATACACGCAGTAATGAAATAACAAGTTCAGGTTTTTCTTTTCCAAATTATCAGAATTAAATACCTTCTGGTAAATTTAGAATAAGGAGAAGAATTTATTTCGGAGAATTTCTTTTATGGTATGAACAATTATTAATAAGTTTTTTGAAAGATACTGAATACATTTTTAAACGGAAGAAAAAAATTGTCAATTTTGTGAGTAAAAGATATACATGGAAAAAGGTTTGTTTAGATTTGGAGGGTTTTTTTGAGACTGGAGAACGTATTAATAATTTAATCGTGCATGTGTATGTATGAGATCGATTGCGATCTTCATGCATGCAAAAATAGGAGTGAAGTTATTGAGAAATAAAACTATGTAGATCGTCAGACGCGTGCTGTCAAATAAATCGGGACGCGACACAAGCTGCAGATTCTGCACTGAAACAATATTTATGACCGTCGGCTGTGGAATATCAAGTGGCCAAGCTTAACCTCCAGTAAGCAAATTGTAAGTGTAACAGTGAATTCTCGAGTATGAACCGTGTTTCATTTTTATAAGCCTCCCTCACACTTTACTCGTTTAAATACTAGTAATATTTGCAGTAATATTATTATTTATCATTAAAGTTCCATTCAAGTGTTAAATTAGAGTCACATCTTTTTGATTTAATCCATTGATGTGTTTTTTGACTCTTGTTGTACAGCAATAAATCATTTAGCGTGATCATAAAATAACGCAATTAAATATTATGCTGTATAATTGGAATTAAATTCAATTTGTAATACAATTTAAATTTAATTATATTTGTAATTTCCAACAGAATAAATGTGTAATTACTTTAAATTGGATTAAATTTTAATGCAATTTACTAGCTTGAATTAAATTAAATTTTAGTACAATTTAAATTCAATTACATATATACACAATGTAGTTTAAATTAAATTACATATATACGCAATGTAGTTTAACTTAAATTAAATTAAATTATATTTAAAATACAATTTACATCTAATCAAATATGAAATACAATTTAACTCCAATTAAATATGAAATACAATTTAAATCCAGTTAAATATGAAACTCAATTTAAATCTAATTAAATACGAAATACAATTTAAATCCAACTAAATATGAAATACAATTTAAATCCAATTAAATATGAAATACAATTTAAATCCAGTTAAATATGAAATTCAATTTAAATCTAATTAAATATGAAATTCAATTTTAATGCAATTAAACATAAAATCCCAGTTCAAGTTAATTAAAAATACAATTTATTGTATAATTCATATAATATTTAACTTCTCATCACTCATTGTACATTTTGCAATATTATCGAAACCGAAAAATCCCGTTATGAAAATCTGCAAATATATAATGTGATAAAAGCCAAGGTTGATACTCGAGAATTTACGGTGTGTTGTTTGTTGAGGATTTAAATCGTGTAAATTGACGTAAACTCAAGCGAAAGGGAAGAACGGAGGATCTACTCATACTCTGGCGTGTTGTATACTTACAGAACAATCTGCCAGCAGGGGCGTCGTAAGAAAGCTGGAGAAAACAAACAAAGTAAACTGTGTATTGTAAAACGCACGTTGGGACAGAAGTGCCTTGGCTGGCACACTGCACCAGAATACTTTACTTTTCGTCTGGACACATTTCTCCAGCAGAATGAGACACTTTTAGCATTTCTATCGAAGGTCTCCTTATGTCTGCCTACTACTATAATACTTTTCCCCTTCTGCATCCTCTGCCACTATTAAGGCCACATTATTATTGCCACACTTACTGTTGACATCACCTGTGCGTTATTTACAACTTGAGTGCTGTAGTTTCATTCAACTTTTTCGCCCACAAACTTCATGCACTGCGTGCAGTAAAACCAAGACCAAAATAATTTCACGACTTCTCACCGGCAGGATATTACTATATCAAAATGGGGTTCTCAAAGTTCGAGTGTCATCTGCAGTTCGTTTATGGCCTGCTCCTTGTTGTGTGTCTTTTCCACAAAACTTCACTTGCACTTCCGGAGACCATCAAAATAGGTAAAAATAATTTTTCTATATTTAGATGTTTCATATAGCTATATAAACATTTATGTTCACAACGAACCTTAACTTTGTAAAAGTTTGACTTTCATTTAATTTATATTATTCATCGTACATAAAAATTATAAAATGATAATGATAGATGTTTACAATAATATTACAATTAATTTACTTTATACATAATTTAAAAGCCCTACAACTTTTCATTCATCATTAAACGAAGCAAATTTAAAATTCAGGGCTTACAATAACTGAAAAAACTCCATAATTTTTTCGTCAACGTTGTGATTAATTTCTTAATACAATTTGATGGGACAATATATTTCCTCAAATTTTACAGCCGTGACCCGTACAAAAGGGTAAAAATATAATTGCTGAATTTTTTACGAAACTTAATTATTTAAAAACATGGAGGCATGAATTGCATATATTTCTTCTACTGCCGGTTCGGTTCGGGGTGTTTGGTTAAAGGTTGTTATTGTAGAAACGTAGTTCTATAAACGACGTAGTAGGTAACATGATATTCCTTTGCATAAATGAAATGTGTGACAGCTAGTGGCGTCGTTGTGACATGAAATGAACTTAGATAAATATATTTTTGAAATCTAATATCATGCTGTACACGACTTACTTGCAAGTTATGTGCCACAGCCACAACCTCTCTCTATATATAAATTATAGACTGCTTATGCAGCATAACACAGAATTTGAAAGAAATTCAATTAAGTGGTTCTAAAAAAGATCTTGTACAGATATGCTCAATGGAATTATCTTTTCATCTTATTTCTATATTAAATATACAAACATTTTAGAAAGAAATCCTGAAACGGGAAATTCATTTTTATGCATATCTTTGTATTATTAAACTTCAGATATCTCTCATACGTAATATTATTCTCAATTGTGTTCGAACGGTGTCGTGTCGTATCAAAGAGTAAGCAACATCTTGTTAAAGTCTACGCACGTTTTACTAAATGAATCATATTTTATTAGTAAAAATTATAATATACCTGATACAATTTGAAATCTAGCTAGCAAACACGAAATCAACCACTATAAAAATATTGTGAATGTAATTGTTTGTAAATTATTTAGTCATGTTCAAAAGTCGGGGCTTGAAATATTCAATATTAATGTTATTACTCGAAATTCATCTAAGGTACTCTTAATTTCCATTTCCATGTAATAATTATTAGCTCCTTATATTTTTTGTTTCATTTTTATTCACGTGGGTTTACAACACACACAAAACTACATGTATATCAAATACAGGGCCGTCACTGTTACGAAAAACGTGTAATATTACGTTCGTCTATGCTAGTAGGTATATTATATCTATATGTGGAAGTTGATACGATATAAAATGTCATCTTTACATGAACAGCACCGAGTGTAATAATTTTATGTGGACAGAATTGATAGTCCGATACGTAGTTTATGTTTACCATTCTGATAATCGTACATCAGCCTATAATATACCACATAAAATATATCTACTACCCCAAATAAATCTTATATGTATCAATTTTGAAGATGAGTACCTATATATGAAAATACGGAATTCCTAAACGTTTTGTCTGTCTCATAATCATGTGCGTTAGAAAACATTATATCATTCCTTATATTATACAATACTACATTTGATACACACACAGAGGCTTAAATATACCTAGCTCTACTGCAGATCATACAGAGCAGTGCATTGCAGAGAATGTCAGTTGTTGTGAATGAAACAATTTCATTTCTCATTTCACATCATAACACAAAGTAATAATATAAAATGAAGGGATGTTGTAGGAAGACGACGATTATGATACGATAAGATATTTAGGAGAGCTCTAAAAACAAGAATGAAACTGCGAAGGAACGAAGAAGCAGTTATAAATATACATTCGGTTCGGGTAAAATGTAATGCTGCTGCAGAGAGTGCAGTGTTGCAAACTGCTGCTACAGTTGCTCCGATAACTGTGTCTGTACATTCATATGAATCCCGAAGAACATTACATCACCACTCACATATAACGCCTTGTAGAATTCTATATGTACTAGTAATCTTAAAAAAGCACGGCACGGAGAGAGATGAAGTTCTGTGTCGTGTGTAATGTAATGTGTACATGTGCCCTGCCCTTTATGTGTACATAATAATATACACTGTGTATGGGGATTACATAGGGGATATGTGAAATACACGCAGAGATCACACAGCAAATGCATTTCATGTACATACGCTACTGTTGCGTGTCTCTTCACAAACTGCAAGTACCTACCTATATA
Source organism: Pogonognathellus flavescens (assembly GCA_019776165.1). NCBI lineage: Eukaryota > Metazoa > Arthropoda > Collembola > Entomobryomorpha > Tomoceridae > Pogonognathellus > Pogonognathellus flavescens. The sequence goes on from JABASD010004104.1 coordinate 11,747, forward strand.
TACAACGAGTATACACCGTTAAATTTTTATAGAATTCTATATGACGCATAAAATATACTAAGTTATATCTCTATATTACATTTATGACTATACCTTCTATATGGAATATATTATGGAATTGTGTAATATAATCCATATTTGTATAAGCTGTATGTTTATTTTAGTGCAGAAATTACAAAACTGCAGTTACCGATGATGTTCAGCCTTTGCGTTGTTCTTGTTTTGGTTTTTGGTTAGTTTGAGATTTAGATGACTGAAAGAGTATCTCTGTGTCTCTCTCTGGGATTTATCTGTGTGTATGTATTACACGCAAAGACAGAATGTCGGATGGAATAAAGACTTTGGAAAGAACAAAGCAGAAAGAGACAGGAAAAAAATATTTCACCCTCTGAATTCAAAAAGAATTCTTTTTCTCTTCCGTTTCGGGAAATATGAGAAAAGTCTTTTTTATGATTGAATTATTCGCCTCATGTTCTCAACTTGTACAACAAAACACAGAACGGAGTTTTGCTCATATGGTTTTATAAAATGTGTGTGCTGTACGTGTTCATATATACTGAGACTACTGTTCTGGTGAGAGTGGTCGTAGAAATTCCTACTGCAATGCTTGTTTATCGCATGAGATACAGTTCTGATTTTTTACAAGTTAGAAGTTACTACTATTTTGTTGTATCTGTCTCTCTCTGACTCTTTTTGCGTACGCAGTACGAGTACTCAGTCTATTTCACTGCTTCTTTGGCAGTATTATTTGAACTAAACTATATTACTATATTATTTCCACAGCGTCTTTTATGAGTGCAATGCTATATACATAGAAAGTACAGATATTACACAGAAACGAAGAGTATGCTGCTTGGAAAACTTAAATAGATCGGGTATATACAAGGCAAAGTTGAATTGGCTTTGTTCATTTCTGTCTCCGGGAAGAATGGTTAAGTCAAACTTTTGGTTAGACGAATTTAATACCTATATATACTATAGTATATATATTTGTACTATATGAACTGTGTGCGATTTCGATTGGTATATGTAGAATTTCATTTGAAAATGTTAAATGTTCATTTTTCTACAGAGTAGAGAGAGACAGTCATTCATATTAGGTGGGACACGGAATGTTATTTCAATGTGTATGATAATGGGAAGGATTTACTAGAAGTATTATGTCGGGAGTGTTGGAGAAGCTTCCCTAGTTATTTGTTCGGGTACTTTGAAATATTTATTTATTTCAGAACAGTTCAGTTAAAAAAGTTGTTTGGTTTTTCGCGTCTGCATGTTGTGCTTTTGCCTTGTCTGTTCAATTCTTTGTCGCTGTTGTTGGTTGTATTCTGCCGTGTGTATAGTTTGTACAGAAAAGCTGTAATATATTGTTTTTGCGCATTCTGCAGACATACACACACACTTCCATTCAATTCAATCGGCACAAAGATTCGCGTTTTGTATTTATTTTTTACTATGCTTTTCCTGGCTGGAGAATCTTTCACCATCTTGAAATACTAGCGAACACATTATTGCCGCACTTCTGACAAAAACAACACATTTGGTATAAATGAAACAATTCTAGTAGAGTTTCTCGAGCATTCGGCTGATTCTATGGATACTGCGACAAAATTACATTATATGGAGTACAAACTACTGTTACGACACATACTGTAGATATTATGCGTTTAACAGCAGAGAGGGGGAGAATCAGTCACCAAAGAATATTTCCCATATCTCCTACGCATTCCTGGCCATTAGTGAAGTAGCAGTGAGTCTTCACTTTCACAGTAAATACATTCCACTACTACACCACTTACTCCAGTCTTATTCTCTCTCTCTCCTTCTCTTAAAGCATTATGGGCCTTATAAGTCACCAATGACAAAAATTTATTTCCCCAGAAACATTCACAATGGCTCTTAAAGATTTCATGCTTTATTCCATTCACGGTTTACTCCATTCACTTCAAGAGTCTCCCTTTCCAGTAGCTCTCACCCTGAAATTTCCACTAACCGTCAAAGAAAAAATATCTATGGATAATTCTCTTCGAAAATTAATTTTTATCCTGTTTGCGAAAATTAGTTTGCTCTTTTCGAGGCACGACTATAAATCGTACCGTAAATATATTAATTCGTTAGGATGACGCAATGGATTTTGATCAGGAATAATAATAAATCGGGAAATTCAACAGGAAAAACATTAATGGATAAATTATCCTTGGAATTAATTTCAATCCAGTAGAAACTGACAAAATTAATTCGTTCATTTGAAAACAGAATTATTTTCGGTAAAAAATAACAATGGATTTTGAAGAGGAAAAGCAATTGATTCTTAGCAGAAAAAACACATTGGGAAATCCAACAGAAAAAAATCAGTAAAAGAAATATACATGGATAGTTTAGTAGTTAGTTTTCTTTGGAAATTGATTTTAATCCAGACGAAACTGATAAAATAAGTTTGTTCCCTTGAAAACGAAATTATAAATACTAAAATCCTAATTGAATTTGAGGAAGCAATGGATTTTGAGAAGAAAAATGAAACCGGGAAATCCAACAGGAAAACATTAAGGAGAAACAAAAATACTTCTCAAAGCTTCTCAAAATAAGATTGAAGCCTAAAGGAATCATTTTGCACATAAAATAGCATTTTCTTCTTTCCTTCACTTCAAAAGAGGCTTTAGGAAATATGGTTTATATTAGTAGGTACATAGGTATATCCGCTAATAACTCTTAATCATAAATATATACAAACGTAGTTTGTTGAGGGAGGATTTCATTGGTTGCTATTGAAGTTTAAAAATATTGTACATGAATAACAAGAGGGGAAAACGGAAAAACATTATCGATTAGATGAAGAAGTAAAGGCGAAGGAAATTGGAAATTTTAATAATAATATTATGGCAAGTCGACTTTTGTGTTAGTGTAAGTAAAGCTTGTATAAGATACATAGTGGGTCGTTCGCATTGAGAATGAGATGATAGACGGGAATAAAGCAAACTAGCAAGTTGTTGTGTTATTGTTTCCACTTTGCATCCATTCTCCGGCTAGAAGGTTCAAGAAAACTGCGTCTGTCTTATTTATAAAGTAATTTGATGAATAGTACAACACTTCTTGTACTTGGAAGGAAACGAACAGAATACACTAACCGTAAGAGAGAAATTGTATCTGTAGTAGTGTACTTCTATTTGTAAGACGCTGATTTGCTGGTTAGACTACATGCAACATAATATTACAACTATAATATTCTCTATATATCGTATAATGCTCCCATATAGCACGTGTACTGTGTATTGCGTTACTCATCATGCCTGCGAAAGTCGACCACGTCTTAAATGAATAATTCTTGTTGTGTGTTGAAGAATCTGTGAGTGAGACTTATACTGGTTGTACTATTCCTCCGTAACATATTGCATTGTGTAAAAGCCATGGCTCAATCTCCGTTTTATTTGAAGACTCCGGCATATTCCACATTACTATACATACAGCCAAGAGGAAATGATGCAGTTGCAGAGATGCACGAGTGTGTTTGTGTGAAATTGAATAATTTTCTGTATAAGTTAGTAGAACAAGAAGGAGGAGAAGATGAGAGAATGAGAGGGTGGATGTGAGGAAAATGAAATAATCGGAGTACCTAAGCAATGGAAATTGCTCAGTTAGCTCCGGGTTTCTACAGCATAGTACCTATATACAAGGACGTACCGAGAGGGGGCACTGGGGGTACGTGCCTCCCCAACAGGAAACGAAAAACCCACACCCGTGGGTATTTCTGTGTGATGGGTTTTTGGGTATTGGGTTTTTGCCGGAAAGGGTACAGCCTGAAAAAGGCAGTAATTTCAAATCTCGCGGCATTTTTTGCCACCCAAAACCCACAACACCCGTGGGTTTTTCTGTGTGATGGGTTTTTGGGTATTGGGTTTTTGCCGGAAAGGGTACAGCCTGAAAAAGGCAGTAATTTCAAATCTCGCGGCATTTTTTGCCACCCAAAACCCACTTGGGTGGGTTTTTCAACATTTCAACCACCCAAAACCCAAAACCCGGGTTTTTGGGTATTTTGTTTCCTGCTCCCCAAATTCCGGGAAAAAGGCAAATAATGTCTAAAAATAGCAAAAAATCGCAAAAATCGTGTATTTTTGGGTTATTTTACCCTAAATTTGCTCTAAATTTTTACACTATGCACGAATATGAGACTTTTGCACTAAATTTATTGTGTAACCCTACCAAATAGAAATCATGGGTACGCCGTTGCTGATATATCATGACATTAGTGTAATGTATATAGGTATCTCTATAATGTTGCATCTAGTAGATCTTCACTCTGAAGATGTACATATTTATTTTCCCCGTGGACATAGAGCGAGTGATCTGATCGATGTATAAATTAAGAAATAACGTTCATGCTGCCAAAGCATAATATTTCGCCCGGAAAAAGAAGAATGAGCAGTGCAATTTATTTTTCGTGTTATTTTAAATGTACTATATACTATGAGCATAGATTTTGAGTAAAAGAAGCTGATTTTCTACGTGTGCAATCGTACAGATGGGAATAAGAAAAATAAAATAATACTTTGAATGAAAAATACAAACGCTTATTAGTAGCTACTACTACTACTATGGGCGAGGTATCGTTTGAGCAAAGAATTTTGTATTTCGCAAGTATGTGCTTGACACGAAGCATTAGATAAGAATTTCATTCTGGGCTTTTGCAATGTAAGGGAAAATGAATTCTTGAGAGAAAGAGCCGAGACAACCGAAGAGGCTGAGAGAGAGAGAGAGAAATGAAAAATGTTAAACTTAAATGAACACTGCGTGCTGCTCGAGTTGAGATAGTGAGCTTTAAGCAGAAAACCAAAATGCCTTACTTACATGATAAATTACTATTGTAGCCCGTTATCATATCACAGAGCGTGTGTAGAGCATTATCATCACAAGAAAGAATAGGAAAAGCATTATTAACGACGGATCTCTACACTCCTTCGCTAATAATGTAACGTACGAGAAGACTACAAACAGGGCCGGCCTTACGTTTTGCGGGGCCCTAGGCGAATACTTTTGCGGGGCCCCCAACAAAATTATTATTTTACACGAAAGAGTAGCAAAGTTTATACTTTCCGTTGTGGCGTAATT
>JABASD010004105.1:0-16843 GCA_019776165.1 Pogonognathellus flavescens
CTAGTGTGTATACCAAATTTGGTCAAAATATTTCAACGCGTTCTTAAGTTATCGTGGTGAAGGACGGACGGACGGACGGACAGCTTTGGTCTTCACATAAATTGACTTCGTCACTTGATAATTAATTAAATGCACAAGCACTGAACTTAAAATCAAAAGTTTTTTAGGGCCAGGTTGACTATTTTTGATGATTAATCTCGTTCCTCATAGCAAGTCGTAGTAGCTCTGAGTTTTGAGTGACACAGTTTTAAGTAAATGAAGTAGAACAGAATGAAAAATGCAAAGAACAAAGAGAAAGCAGAAATCTACTAGGTTTATTATACTCATGCATGGTATATAATTTTGCGGAAGCAGGGAATTATTCATACAGATAGAACATTGTTATTCAAAGATTTTAAATTATAAGTGAATAATATGAATGTGTTATGCGAATGTGTATGTGAAGTATAATATTGTGGAACAATGGAACTGTCTTTACACACACGGGCGACCAGTATTAGAGTGCATGCAAAGTATGCGTCTAGAATAATAGAATTTGGAATTATGCAAAGTCTAGGCCGACACTAAAGCTTCCAGGTAATCATTTCTCTATTAATGTGCATGTGAATTGTTCCGAGTATACTTGTGGACTTAAATTCCCTTTCAAATTAGCGTGACGCAAATGCAAAACTGCATGTACAGATAATGAAACTTTGTATTCAGCTATAACTACTATGCAGTACACACACAATACAACCTGAAATGCCTATTAAATGTATGCCCCATGCTTAAAGTGGCGGATACAGCTATTTATAAGATACTACTTACAGTAACTATGCTGTACACACATCAACGCCCATAATATTGCACTACTTTAACTTCTCCTTACTCCTCTAATTAAAAATTTGTGATTACCTATGGCTTATTGCAATTAGTATTTCCACAAGGTTTTTGCAAGTATGTCAAAAATAAATTATATATACAATATCTCGTAATGCGCTCTAAAGTCATTTTAAGAGAAGAAGAGAAAAGGAATTCTCATGTGTACATGATGATGAGCGATTAGAATTTAGACTTGTTTCAATAAATTCGACAGCAAAATGCAAACATAAAATCGGTAACATCGGTAAGCACTAGTAAAGTTAATAAATTAAAACAAGCTGTCAGGTTGGTTGGAAATTACGCATAAAGGGCTGCTGCAAACACGACTTATCTGTTTGGATTATTATCTGTTGAAAATTTCCAAAATTTTGCAATTCGCTAAAAATTATAATTTTCCGGTGCATTGCGAAAAGTCCGTAGAGTAGAGCTATTAAATCTGATTATTTTTATGTTCATTCAATTTGTTTCAGATCCAGTACTCCAAAGGATTGTTATATAGGTTAAAAGGGAACATTGTAATCGATATTATTATAAAATATTGTCTATGATGATATACACAAATATACAGCAACATCTGAGAAATTTTGTTCCAGTTGTTTATTATTATGAGTGTGTGACTGTGACTGAATTGTCTCGGGCGTGAAGGGGAGAGAGAAAGATTGATGTGGTGACTAATAATGCAAATGCAATAATAAAAGTGTATGAATTATTGCATGTTGTGTCACAACTGCAGCTTACAATATTCTTTTCAATTTATCTAACCTTGGTTGGTGAAGAGAAAGCATAAAATGACATTTGAAAGGTTTACAAAACCACTTTTAGGTAGAACAGTTGATATATACACAACACAAGACAACTGCCTCTCTCTGAAGTTATAGCATCATTACAATTACGGAACAACACTTTGCTCTCCTCATATAGAGACAGATTAGATCTTATGTTATACCCATTTGCTTCAAAATAGCACACACAACAGTTGTAACTGTGAACTTTTTATATTATTGTAACATGTAACATATAATACTTCCCTCTGTGTGTTTTAAGTGCTTTTAGCATTAATTCTCTGTTTGTATGTGCTGTAGCATGCTGTGCTATGCTGCCTTATATAAAGAAAAGTCTTCCGGGTACACACCTTCTACACAAAGAGTCAGGTTATATACATGTAGTACATTCTGTATAAATCGTATTCAAGTATTTATTTCCCACTTTCTATGCATGATCCATCAAATTCCTGTGTTATTGCAGCCATTCTGTCATTTTCTTGTAAAATATTATCTTTTTCTCCGCTTCTCCTTCCACGTAGCCCACAACCAGAACATCATACGGGAAAACTTCATACGTCTTGTGGTAAAAGAAGAAGGGAGAAAATCCACATCATCACATCCCACTCTACATGGGTAGAACAATATTTTAAATGGAAATGGGTATCAATTTTTCTCTTTAAATATACATAGACATTTGTGATGGTAGTAAATAGACTATTAGATTATTGGTAAGAGCATGAGATAAGAAGAGAAAACTTCTCTCAGCAGAGCATACTTCTATTTTATGCTTCTAATGCACATATAAGATCAAAGGAGAGCGTTAAGACACATACAGGAGAGAATATTGATGCTATACACACCTCTGTATGTTAAAACAATGCAAAGCAATGCTATATTATTTGCCCGTGTTATATAATGTGTGTACATATCTCTACACACCTTTGGGTTGTTCTGCATGTGGGTTTGCCATGCAAAGACGACTGGGAGAGCGAGTGATGTGAGAGTGAAGTGATAAAGTGAAGTGAAAGCTTGGGAAGACGCAATTTTCGTAATGTACTGATGTAGGAAAGAATGAATCGTCTTATTTACATTAGGACATTGAGAGTGAGTCTACATGTGGTGCAATGCCCCAGCACTTTCCTCCTATATTTCAATACACCTTTTATTTATTCACATACACACACGTACACAACAATGCCAATTATTTTTGCTGTGCAGAAAGGTAAAAGAAAATGCATAACTCTGACTGTACACTGTATGTGCACACAAAACAAGAGAAAGAGAAAAAACGGTTGTGTTTTTCCTATTTTTTCGTATGATGTTCATGACTTAAGAAAGTAACAGTGGGATACGTCTGCATAGAGGCATATTTAAAAGAAGTAGCGTAGAGAGCACCTAGGATATCTATTGTCATTTGATACTCGACAGGGAGTCTATTTCTATTCCATTCAATGCAATATGCACGAGCACTACCTACGTCTTTACGACTCTAAAATATTCAGTGTAATTTCTTTGTTCGACTTGTCCATGTCGAAAAATGGAGTGCTCTACTATATTCTATATGAAGTAGAATATTCCTTTCTTCCACTAAACTCTCTTTCTTCAAAGTATAATCATAACATATTGCAAATATTAATTGTTTAAGTTGATTTAGATTGATATTCTTTGTGTTGGTATTACTAGCATGATTTTAATCGTAACAGCAAGGAATTTATAATTACACTAAACATAGTTACAAAAACTTGTATGGTAAAGTAAGCATGGTGAATGCGTAGGATTTAAATGGTATTGGAGTAGGTGGTGAAAGATAATGATAGACTGTTTGCAAGGTCGTACATTAATTATTTGAATCGATCCACAGCAGTCATAATTGTCCTTGAAAAATAACAGGGTCGATGAGTTACCTCCTAATAGAAATTTCAATACATGTAGGTATAGGTAGTCAATTTGTCAGAGTTTTAACTCTTGAGAAAAAGGAAAGATAGAAGTTATGTAAGTAAGTGTGTTGTAAAAAGGAAAGGTTGGTTCATTCTTTTGGCTAGTTGAAGAGTCAAGAGAAAGCGAGCAATGCTTTCTCGTGAGGAGAAAGCAAACTTTCTCCACAAATACAAATCGTTGACGAAGATGCACAGAATGTTTCTCAAAGAAGGAGCTGTTTAGCAACAAAATATTTGTTATACCTTTAATTAAATTTTTATTGCTGCCAGAATTTGAGTTTTCAATGTTCAGATGGCCTTTCAGAGAGATAATCATTGAATTTAGAAACTACTATTAAGAAATCTACTTCCAGTCTATATGTATATATTCCAGTATATATATATTTGTAGTAAAGCAAAAACCAAACCACTTTTGATTTGATAGAAATCTTATTACCTAACAAATATGCATGATGTGATTTTTTAGTATATTATTTTCCATAAAACATGTAAAATGTATATAACTATTAGTGTTTAAATGTAACGCATTAGGTAAATGTAAAAAATGTTTATTAGGTATATTGTACATATTATGTTATAAAATGCATAGATATATTATTGGTAACTTTTGCAAACGTTAGCAATTTCAGATCTACATTCGATTATCTGTTGTATCGTGAAATTAAAAGTTTTGTTACTTGACATCACGTTTTGTGTGTGTGTTTAGAAATCGTAGATCACTACTTCATGCACCAGAACTTGTGTCTGGTTCACATTTGTGTGGATATCTGATGGCATGAATGAAGTAAAGGGCATAGAAATATAATATGTGTACTAATACGCATTATTTCTGCAACTTTATATTATATACCTACAGTCAGTAGTATGAATGAAATAACTTTCAATGAACTTTGCTGATTATACGTTGCGAAGTGAAAGTTCCTTGTTGTTTTAAACAAGTTGATCACATGTCGGAAACGTTTCTTCTCCTGCTTGCGTCATATTTCAATGAAATTGCATGTGTAGTCAATAGACTGATTACGTAGTTTGCGGCAACTTTATTTTTGTGCTAATTTTATAGTGTCGTGATTATCTGTGATAATATGAAGATAAATATTGCTGAGAACATTGGATAAGTAATTTACAATGGCATGCTCTTTCTTGCCAACTCACATAGCATAATCACAGCCACAGACTAATTTGTGCAGGATACATTTACATAATTCCCACTTTTCCCAATTAGATACCACGAGCATTACGTATACCTTCGAAAGGTTATAAAATGTACTAATTAAAATGCAATTCATCGTGCTTAATATTTATGTGATTTCATTTCCTCGTGAAGCGTGTTTTCACAAAATAAGAACTGTACTTTAATTTTGAAACCAGGGAAGTGCTGCTGCTCTTGTCAAAACTACACTACGTATACGCAATGGCAGGAGAAACTTTTAACAAGGTTTTTCTATGCAAGATGTTACAGCTATGACCACAAACAGAAAAGTGAATTTGTGTACAAATTGCTACATTCAAAGTTTTCTCCTTTCTTCCCTTCTTCAAGTGACATCCATTTGTTCGTTCTGATAAAACTCACAGCTTGAATATTTCCACAAAATGTGGGTGGGTGTATTCTACATACAATATCAGAATACTGAATACCTAACTATTAGGTGAACATTTTTTAAAGGTGGTGTTATCATTATGGCGATGACGGAGGAGGAAGGTGAAGAAATGTAACACCAGTGTAGGAGTATAGCTCTATGAAACTTCTTTAATTAGATCAAACTGGTTTTTGAACTTATACGACCAGGAGAGCGGAAGATTGTTGGTTAACAAAGTTTTAGAACATGGTGCTGCTAAAATAATATTCTAATGTGGTATCCGCCATCAAAACCCACATTTTTACCCACAAAATATTATGCGCATTTATGATGTACGTACAGTCAAACACTACACACAAAACTGCGAATAATATTATGATATGATTCTTCATTCTCTTTACTTACGGTCCTTTGCATAAATACATTATTAAAATGGTTCAGTTATAGATGTTCGTCTTTTTTGTTGAAATAGAATTTGTTTTTGCAGCTAGCTCAAGGTATATAGTAATTTCTTACTATATATAGTAATTTCAATATACTGAGGTAAATTGCACGAAGAAATGTCTTATTTGTATTTACTGAATTTGGTTATACTACGTAAAGATTTCTCTCACATTCTTGCTTTATAGCTCCCGGTTTGAGACGAAATGAATAAAAATTTCCTATGATCTCATGAATCGAGGAATAACCGAAATGTTAATTCATAACATAACATTTTATTTCCATCATCATTGAAAACGTAGATAATTTAAAAAAGTTTTTGTATAGTGATGATAATAATATCTTTTAGGGATTACTTATACTGTGTAACTGTGTGTGATCTAAAATAATACATTTACCTGTAGGAAGCTTTTTCAGCTTTGTCTACTTTAAATGTAAAAATACTATTGTGTTTTTCTATATACATTTTGATGTATTTTGTATCATTGGCTTGCATAACATATTATGTTTACACTCCACCTATACATGTCCGCTTTTATTCTTATTGGCAGCGTGTGGCATGATGAATGGATACCAGGAAAATAGTTTATTGTGCATAATGTGTGCTGCAGGTCGGAAAAATTATTTATTGACTTGTCTTCATGAATGAAAGCCACAGCAGCAGTAGTTTTCACTATGAAAATACAACTGTGTTGACTGTGTAAGTTAAGCAACTATTTTGTGGTTGTATACTTTGTATTGGTTTGTCAGCTTGTTGATGTTTAAGTGTCAGTTGACTATAACTATTAACTTGTCAGTCTGCAGATCTGCAGTTGTGTTGTTCTGATGAAAGGGAATTTTTTTCTCAATTTGTCATAAACAGGTGAATCATATTTCATATCCCTGCACATAACATTATACTACATTTATCCTGTATAGTATACCTATGTCTACATAATCATATTGTTATTTTGCGATGTAGTTCATGCATTCATTTCTTTTGCGGAACCGGAGGTAACAGTCGCATTAAGAAAATTGTTGTGCGTGGGTGTCTCGGTGTCTGTCTACAGTAGCTTCATTTTGCAATATTATATTTTATGCAATTTACTACTAGCTGTTACTACCATTATAATATTATTCTACTGGAACGATTTCTCTTGTATTGGCACTATTCAGATTAGGTAATATTATATTTCCACAAAATGTATTGTGTTACGGTGTACATGCAAGTCATTATAGTTAATAATAGTTGTAGTCAAAAGATATGTAAACATAGGAGCAAATACTGAGAATGACTACGCAGTTGGATTTCTTCAATGGCACAATTTGTTGCTAATCATACGTCTTATTAAGATTAAGAGGAAAAGTTGGATTGAAGATATATCTCCAATCCAACAATAATATATTATCCTGGTTACGGTTTAAATGAACACTGGAATTATATGTTAGTGGTACAATCAAGAGCCTCCTTCAAGTAACTGTAGTACTTGTGCCATGGATCAAATGGAAATTATGTGATGGTGTGTGGAGTTACAAAGAAATGTCACGTTGATAGATGAGTATGTAAACGGGATACTATTTCAATTTTGCTCTATACGTTTACTAATGTAAATGTAACCACTGCGCTAATTTTCTGCGACATAAGAGATTCTTCATTCTCAGTAGCATTAAATTCTATCGAGAATTGAAAATGATCGTTGAAGTAAATAATATTACCTATTATGTCAGTCATAATAATATATTAATTTGGCATACTTACTCAATGTATGTGTAATAGTTTCGGTGAGTTCTACTGCTATATACCCTGGTTTACAAAGTTACTCTCAATATCCAAACCACATTTTTGAAAGAAAATGAGAGTAATATAATATGTAAATATGATTGACCATTAGCAAAAAATGACAAACTACTTACGTTATCTTTTTTTTGGATGACGAATGAAAACGTAACATTTCCCAAATACTCTTTTGAACAAAAGAAAAATTAACTTTCGCGATTTAATGAAAAATATAAAGCGAATAAAAGTATGCTATAAATCTTTTCTCAGGCATAATAATAATGCTTTTATGTATGGTGAATCCTTTGGTTTACGTACTATGTCTGTTGGATTGTTACACAAAAAGTTTGAAGCAGCACGAGGTTTAATGTATAATGAGTACAATATCCAGTTGCAATTAGGGAGGTGAGTACACGTAAGAAGTTACCTAAATTGTTGCAACTATCTTCTCGTGAATTTGTGTATCTCTGGTCTGTCTGGCGTGTAAAGTTATTAGGATATAATTATTCTGTGCGTCAATCGTTGAACTATTTGTAGTAAAAACTCTAATGATTTTAACAACTTTTCTATACCATTAACTCTTCATCATTAGAAAGATTGAAAGATACGGCAATGATAAAAATTGCAAAGTATATGAAAAGCAATACATTACACAATTAGTATTTATTAATATCCTGGAAGTTTTTATCCAGGGTCTGTTATAAACTTAATTGTGTACCTTCATTTACCTGCATGTGTGTATCTTTATACTATTCGAACGCAGAGTAGGCACATACTTCACTTTTCGATAAAAATTGTTAATACAGAATCAACCCGTAAACCGTACATGCTATAAATGTACCAATATTTATCGTTTTAAAAAACTTTCCTTTGTCCACTGCAAAACCAAAGTAGTTGTATTTTTCCCACAGTACTATATTGGACACATAAAATACAATTTAAGAATAGCTCTTCCATTATGTTACTCCTATCCAACTTCCGATATATGACATATTATTCAAAAAGTTTTTACACTCAAGCAAAACCATAAAAACTAAAATTAACCCCCACGCGAAAAAACAATTTTACTCCAGCAACATACCTCTATAGAATTTGTTGCATAGACACATGCTTCCTCGTAAATATTATTATTGACAATTTGGATGTAGTGTGAGCTTAATAAGTAATAAGTTTTAGTAGTAAAAGAAGAAATAACATTCGGGTTATTGCCTCTTGGCATACCAAGCAGCTTTCACTTTCCTTCTTCCTTCCTTCCTTTCCCCATTGTCCATTTAAAGCTTTTGATGTGCTTCCCATTCATTTCACATCCGACATGAAACTTCCATTGTGTCCGAACCCATTCCCGTCTGGCTGACATATTCATGACATCTTTTCACAACAAATATCCTTTAGTTGCTTACATTATTTCTCTTATCTTTCACTTCAACAGCGCAAGCAGACCCAGTTAATACTCGCGCTTCGTATCCTCGGGACATATACTAAAACATACAATACCGTCGTATATCAATCTCTCCAAAATATTGCTAACCAAAAGGCTGAAACACAAATCAACACAAAGAAGTTGAAATGAGACCTGCCCTTTCCTTCGAAGAATCGTTCATGATATTATGGCGTGACCTCGTTTTCTTGCAGGTAAATATTTTCTCTGAAATGTTTGTGTACAATCTTAGTGGCCAATACCTCCTAAACTTCACATGGGATTCAATGGAATACACCAACACCCATTCTTTGGATATTGAGACCTCTTTGTTACTACGGCTTCTACGCAGCTCTTCTTTACTAGCAGTATTGTTGCGAAACTACGTTTTGCTTCCTATACAAAAAGTTGTTCGATCGTGGTCATGTACCTTCGTTCAGTTCGTTTGTACACCCAGTCAATTCAATTCTGCGAAAATGTGTAATAAAGTAATCTCTTTTAATATGCTAAAGTGTCCTCCAGACATTCACTTCGTTTGTAAACGTTTTAGTGAAGGTAATGTAATCTATGCGCTGTATATTTTGAGGAACCGGATGTTTACTACGTTTCCATCATGGGAGTTGTCTACAGTTCAAAGAAAAGGTAGACAACCGGAAAAATTGCAAACTGCCATTCATAAAATTGGTAAATACTTATTCCCTATTCATTCCATCTTCGCTAAACCACTAAATCTTTTGTCAGAATTTATCAAGAGGTTACTTCCAAGTATTGCACTTAAATAACCTCTCAAATGTTAGTAAATAAATATAGCATGTTACAATCTACATACACCTAATCGCTCTTCAACACTCTTCCGCCTTCAAATTATATCCCCTACAACATAATTCTGCTATTTAAGCATGAACACAGCCAACAATTTTCTTCGTATCATGTTGCCTCATTTCCGTGTACGTATTTCCTCGCACGAAGGAAATTTTGGTAGCTAATGTCAATGCTACTACAATTTACTATAATAAATATATGCAATATAGTTTAAGAAAGTGTATGCTGAAGTGCACTTTTAATATGTAATTTTTTATTAGTAGGTACTTCAACAACATTTTTATAGTGTATTGTTTCACACTTATTTTCAGTATAAAGTAGTCTAATAATATAAAGCTGGTTAATAAAGCATCACATGATATGAATAAATACTTTAAATACAAAGACAGGTAAATTGCGAACCTATCTGTGTACAACTAGTACAAGTACAACACATTATAGGCAGGTACATTCATTAAGGAATCAAATTGAACTTGATTGATTCCGAATCACAGTTAGTGGCTACTTAATATTAAAGAGCATACACTCGAACATAGTCAACTATAAATGAACCATTTTCACCTCTCCACGTGGGACTCCAATCATTCCGAGCGTTCCAAAAGTCCAGTCTTGCCTGCAAGTACAAATTATTACATATTACTTAACACTCTGTTATTATATCACTCCAGTTGCAATATAATACCAAAACCACAGAAACCTTGTCTGGAATTTACAAGTGAAAATACGTGAGACTTACATGAGTTGAGGAATTTTTCCAAGGTTTGCGTTTTGGTCCAGTTTTATCCGGAAAGTAACCAGAAGTTCCACCCACGGCACAATTCAAAATGATGTAAAACTGTTGTGTCAAAAATATAGAATATATATATATATATATATATATATATATATATGTATTTTATTTAATGCATAATATATTATCTGTACATGTATATATGTATTTTTTATTTAAGTCACATATAGATGCACTAAAATTCAAATATGCTCTGCATTAATTGTATATTAAAATTGTATGCAAGATTCGTAACAAGTGGACGTAAAATGAATTTAGGAATAGTCTGGGTGTTAACCTTCTTATCAAAGGGCGACATTTTATCATCGCTCCAGATTTTCTCTCCTTGAAACTTTCCCATTTCCCAAAAACCGCCATTGGGTGGTGTCACCGTTCCAATGACTTCTCCGTCAAGTGTGAACTTGAAGTAATCTATACAAAATCACAGTAGAGTCGCTACCATGCATGTGCAATAAAATTCTATACAGATATAAAGTACGTTTACGGTCATAGTTGTCGTCATAATATTTGTCATAAATGTAACCTTTGTGAAGTACATAAATATTTAGAGCAACTGACACCCGCTGTAGACCTTATAGAAGGTTAAGCACATACCTGGCGTCCACACGACTCCATATACATGAAAGTCTGAATTGTATCCAGCTATGTTGTACTTGGTCGCATGTGTGAGTCTCCATCGGTCTGTGGTTCGATTCAAACCGAAGTGTAATGTGGCTCCCATTTCATTGCTCCCTATATCTCTCCCATTGCTCTGCATAAGAATTCGGTTGGCTCTGGCTTCCATAATATCAATTTCTCCAGACATGGGCCATAAGCCGTATGTGTTGTTTTGAGGCATGAGCCATATTGCTACACGATACATTGCACAGCATAAATTAGAATTAGTCGCAGTCTCAACAAAGTAACTTGTTCAAGACAGTGATACAACAATAATACCTGGACTTGGGTATCTTTATTTGAAATGTTGATTAATGAATCAAATGTCTTACCTGGCCATTGCCAATCCCCAGAAGGAATTTTGGCTCTTACTTCCACCACACCGTAACGAAACCCGAATGATTTTTTTGTATTTATACGTGCTGAGACGATCGGATGAACAATGTCTCCTGAAGTTGCCTTTGTGGAACAATCTTCCACCGTGTTGTCCGTACACCTATCGCAAAACAAAGTCTAAAATGTATTTTTCCATTAACACTATTTTATAGGTGTTATGGAATCATGAGTTGTATTAACCCGTAATATTTGGAGTTTGCATTAGTTTTTTATTTAACAAGGGAACGTTCAGATTTAAGATACGTGTCTCACTGATTTAAAAAAAACTTAGTTAATATTTACTCCATTTTGACCTTACAAGAAATTTAAACTGTTAAAAAATCTTATTCTCATAAAATTATTAACAATTTCAAAATACCCTGGCCAAAATTGTAATTTTCTTATCTTAAGTAGTAACGTAAAAATTAATACGAAGACAGGTCTCCTTTTGCCGTTTTCAGTTTAGATGAAATGATAATTCAACTAAGAAAATATGCATATTAAAATATGCTTATGTAAAACGTTCCAAAATTGTAAATTTTTTATCAGGTACTATTTGTCACGCAAGGTCAAAATGAATCTAATATTAGCTGTGTGATGTTTTTAAACATCCATCTATATAAGCCATATCTATCTGAATGTTCTCTTGTACAGTAGGTAAAAAAACGGAAGCATTTCATGCCCAATTAATGCACTGCATTTGATAGTACGAAATATTTATATAAACACTTGTTGATAATGAGGAACAAAGACGCACCTGTCTCCAAAGTCCATGGAACCCTGGTTGACCATTGCTTGGCCGTATTTATCTGCTGTAAATGTAGGAGTTATGTGCAAGTTCCCACCCTTAATGTAGCTGTTTGCAGGATCAGAGTCATACATTTGAAATTCTCCATTCTACAAAACAAAAATTATCATATTTTCTTCAAAAGAAGTAAAACCTCCTGATAATACATCGATTAATTAAGGGATTAGTATTATATTATATGAGATTGTAAAGAAAATTTTTATGTACTAATTGTGTTGCATAATAAATATGTTTAAAACTTACTGTTAGTTTATGAATTATTTAACATTAACTAAATTATTATTAGTAAATAAACCTGTTTAAAATTTTTCACTTACAGCATTTCCAGCCATTGAAATTTCATGTTTCCAAATGTTTTTTCGAAATTCGTCAAAAGTTTCATCAAAAATGACTTCTCCAGGATAATGTTCATTTCCATTGCGGTTTGTAGACGTGGTAATGGATATTACTTTGCCTTCTTTGCTTTCTGATTTTATTTCTGTTTCAGTGGAATTTCCTTCTGTAGAATCTGCAAAGACGTAGGTAAATTAAAAAAGCTTAAACACCAGACTGATACTACACGATTGATTATTAAAAAAACTCTTGTTTGTAATTACAATTTTTGTAACAAGGAAATATGAAAAGCACTCCATAAAAGTTACAAGATTATACAACACGTACTCATGATATAATATCTCTTGGAACAAACTGAAGACACAGTGAGAATAGTACTAATGCTAATGAGAACAATGATGATGCTGTAATGAGATATTTACTTTACAACTACATACATAATGAAATGTTGTTAATACACAAGAAAAGAAATAATTTATACCTTGACATGATGCACTTGGCACAAATGGGTTTACAACGAGGAGCAATAAGGAGCAGTAGCATAAAAACGTGTGAAAATCCCATGAAAACTTCATTATGCTGAAACTGAGAATGAGTGCCGCAAACGCTGCTTTGTGAAACGAGCAATAAACTCCTCTTTGTCTACGTGACTTGACTTATCTACATTCAACGATATACTGTAAACACACCAAACTAACGGTAAAGTGTGTAATGTGCAAAATCTCACTTTACCTCTCCGTGACGTCTCCCTATAGTACTCCACTAATATAGTTGTTGTCTCCTTATGCTACAGAAATTCCAGAGTATCCAGATTCCACTACTACGACTATCCTCCCACTGAAACTGACTATAGAACAATTTCTGCAACAAAGAAAGACAAGTCGTTAGTAAGAGCCAACTTTGCCCAACAGAGAACAATTGTTGTGAGAAGTATTCAGTGTACAGACACTGGAGAGGGCATAGACGATCTGCCACTCTCTTTACTGCACAACTGACTCAGAAACTTGTAAATCTCAACTATTTAGCGAATTCTTACTCTGGAATGCGTTTTCACACGTAAAATAATAAAGATAGCGTTGTTTTTACCTTTAGTAGTATTTACTTCTTCGTTTACTCAAGTCTACAAAAACTGGAACTGTTTACTTGCGAATTGAGATTAAGTTTTTCTCTGCCTCATTCCGCCTTGTTTACCGAGTTGCCCTAGTTTGACTTTACATTAACGGTTCAATTCTGCCTGCAACAACTCTTATTTATATTACTGATCGCTATCTCCAAATGAAATGTTCTTTTAAGGTACTCGCATATATTCTGCCCAATAAATTGCTCCACTTTAACCATGAGAATATTATTGCCATTGTTTTATTAACATGGGTATTAAATACGAATGTAAATATTTAAACACAGTCAGGTTACTGGATACGATGTACATGTATTCAGTATTCGACACAAAAATATATGTTATTGCAGCCTCGCGTACTCCACTGTATATACTTTTACATTCCTGGAAGTAAATACGGCAAGACTCATTCAGTAGGCATTACTATGTTCCATTCAGACTGGATTATAAAAAAATTATTCAAAGTGAATCGTAGATGCATATACTTCTTTTACGTATTAAGCGTGTGCAGCAATGAAATGGAAAATACCTGGATGTTGATCAATGAAGGGCAACTTTTCTGACCTTCTGAATTTACATTGTGATTGATTTAGATATAGGCAGTTTTTTCCGTACCCTAATTTGTTCCAGTATCTCTTTTGTATTTGTTTACTTTGAGATGCTGATATTGTAATGTAACGCCAATCTGGCGGAACTCTGTCTGAGCATGTTTGTGTGCAGTACAATAAAGTAGGTCAAGTGAGATTCAATGCACACACACAGGAAAAAGAATTATGTAAATGAATAATGTCAAAGCAATCATAATTTCTGTCAATACATCATGCGTAAACCATATTAATGAGTGTTTGTACACAAACAAGCACTGTACTTCATTTTATTTATTTTTATATGTTATCGCCTTGGGCAAATAATGTGGAGATAATTCCTAAGGATAATTACACGTTACTTTCAATCAGTCTAGACGACTTTGCTCTGTTTAAAGAGCTGTTAAATCGAGACATAAATAAAATTTTATTTGCACAGTTGACATATTTTTTATCGATTTTGTTTGATGTTTATTCCCATTAAAACAGGGATTACACAACACAGAAAATAATACACGGACATTATTCTCATGTAATGCACATTACTCCCTTTTACTCACGCACTTGTATCGTAATGCAAGCAAAAAAGTGCACTTGTAGCCTTTTTATTATGTACATATGTTATTAATAGTTATTACCTACTAACTGTGATGTACCTATTATATTTTAGGCAATAATACGACAATTTTTCCTTTCATTAACTCACAACACTCGTTTTCTCTAATAATACTTTATATGTGTAATATTCCATTATATTTTTATTCCATCCGTTTCCCACACTTGCATTTGTATTCTCCACTAAATGCATCATGCATATGTATGTACAAGACAAGACTTTTTACACTCATTCAATCGCAATGTACCTACATGCAAGTTTACGTTACCAGTCTACCTTATGTTGTCCGTGTATTTATTTATTCAAGCTCACGACATTACATTCTATGAGTTTAATAAATATGTAAAATGAACAATTTAAAATGGTATGCTTTGTGTTTAATTGAATTTGTTATATAGATGATATGCATATGAATACGCATGGGAAAAAAGAAGTTCCTTACAACACTATGTACCTAACAAGTACATTTGTTGCCGTATTGTATTATATTATTGTATGGGATGCGTTGTGATTAGAAAGATGTGAGTATCTTCACGCAGGAAACGAGGACGAAAACGAGATTCCGCTACACACATGTGGCAATTAATAAGAGATGGCACATTTAAATACTTTTGCAGTTAAACAATGTAAGGTTCATTAACAAGTAGCAGAATCAATGAATATCAATTAACAGGAATTAGATCTTTGTCTGTTAAATGGAATCAGACTGTGTGTAGGTACAACTATCATGTGTACATATTAAACCTTGTAACCATACAAGTATTACAGCCAATACTTACGAAATTGCATCATTAAAGCATCTGGGAAATGACATGATGAAACATGATGCTAAAATTGTAAGTTCCTACCACGCCTATATAATAATTGTATAGGAACAAACTCCTTAAACTGATCAAAAAATCTAAATAACGATGAAAAAGAACTGTAATAGTGCTCAGTTTTAGTGATGACACAGACACTTTTAGCCTAATAAGAAACAATGCTATTCAAACAATGTATTGCATAATTTTTTAATAATATGAAATGTTTATTCAGCAGCCAGTTTTTCTAGCACGTACTGTACCTTTAGTTCATTACAAATTTTCTAGATGTTTAAATCTAATAAAAAAAATATGTAGTTAAATAATGTGTCCCTTTTCTATATAAAACGCATGTCACACATCACATTGTACTGCTCTAACCGTAAATGCTATAGAGGCACGATAAAATCCGGAAAAGGGGTTCTTTGCGGCCGATGCGGCCCAAAGCAGCCAGCAAAATGCCATGCCCTTATTTCAAAAATTCATCTTTTTGTGCCTAATGCAGATTATGCAGATGAGTAGTCGGTAAGTCGCCTGTCACGCCTTACCATTACAAATTAGAAATTACTACTACAAGTCTCATTTTTTAAAATAAATCATTAATTAGGTCGTCATAGATGAAATCTTTTTCAAATTTTCTCTGCGAAGAACGAATAATAACATTTTGGGTGAATGAGGTTGCTGAATCTTCAATCGGTAAAATTAACAACTGCGGAAATTCTCTCAAATTAAAATTGGATCCAAAATTATTACTAAAGTATATATCATATAAAGTTTTCACGCTATTTGTTCTTAAAAATTATCTTAAATTCCAGTATGGGAAAGCGGGGAAGTGGAGACTCAGATGACAAAGGTCAACCGTCAAGTAAAAAGAATGTTTTGGGAACGGAAATTTTACCTTCTCCATTGGTGTCACCTTCGGATCGGAAATCTTACAGGAATATTAAGCTCCCGAATGGTTTGCGAGCTCTTTTGATTAGTGACCCGTTATTAGAAAGCAACTCGCTTTGGACCAATGAAGCCTTGACAAGTGAATGTACTGGGTCAATTCAATTCAACTCTATTGATAATGTTACGACGCCACTGAAGCCGAGTACGTTCGAGGGGTCTGTATAGGTGGACGACCCAAGTGATTTGTATTTGTAAACATTTTTTCGTACAGACGGGATAGTTTAGGTTAGGTTAACT
>JABASD010004106.1:0-16841 GCA_019776165.1 Pogonognathellus flavescens
GACGGACGGACAGACGGACAGACGGACAGACGGACGGACAGACGTAAACACCATTCTTATAAAGTAGCTTGCGCAACTTAATAAATAAAACCCAATAAACTTCCAAAAATATTTCACACCATCTTTAATATGAATGAGATTCTTGGGGGCAGATTTGGATGTTAAGCGTATTATGTAGAAGAAATTCTATAGTTGCATAGCATATAGTGCGTAAAAATTCCGTGGCTACACGAGACAATAAGTCTGATGCATGTAAGTACTCGACATTACATTATGTGACAGTAGTATAGACATGTAAATGCATTTGCAGTTTGTACACGACTCTCTCTCGATTGCTCTGGCCTGTTTTCGTTTTGCCCAAAAAAATACTACACTACGATGTGCTGTTATGTCAGCTATTCTATTCTTCGGCAACATTATACTACGCTGTCTACATTAGTGCATACTAACATCCCATCTGTAAAATGTGCCATAGAGAGAGGCTCACACAGACAAACGCAAGCCACGCCGCGACACGACTACCTACTGCAAAAAGGGAAAAGCACGTCGTACGACATGGCAGTCGTGGTGCTGAAGAGAAAAGGGAAAGTAAGTAGCAAACTACAACACATATATAATAATAATAGAATGCAAAGCAAGAAAACCTTACGAAGAATGTGGTTTAGTACTTTGGGGATACTTGATGCTTTCTTCCTCACTTTATCCTATACTGCTACTACTACGAGTATTACATTAGTAAATAAATGTAGCAACGAGCCATGGATCCTACTTAAACTCATCGCATCAGCCAAACTCAACTCAAATCAGCTCAACGATAGAATCCTCCACTTCTTTAGTAATAGATGGGAGAAAACACGGTGCAGTTCAGTCCTATGCTGCTTTGACTGTAACGAAGCAACGATGAAATCATAAGAGAGAGATGGCAAAGCACTTGGGATACAATGCAAAATGAGAATGCACCCTGAAGTGAACAGATAGACGTCCCCGTTCTCTCTCTCTCTCTCTCTTTGGTCGTCGTTGTTACTGAAACATTGGAAACTACTATCATATATTATTATTTTCTTCTATATATGTGAAGTATTTACATAAAGACTACTACTGTGTATCTTTACTATCTATAATCTATACCATAGACGTATAGGTACATACATAAATTGTATTTTGAACTGTGGATTTGTAGTTTATCGTATGTATATATTCATGACTCGGCAAAACTTCCTTGAGTTCACTTACGTTCAGTTCAGCGGAGTCCCCTGCTCCTAAATACAACTTGTCTCTTCCTCTCTCTCTCTCTCTCTCGGTGTTTCTATGGGTGGACTACTGGGGAAAATAGCTAGTGTAATGCACGACCTGTGTATTAGCAGCATATATATCTATGTATACTATCAGTATTATATCTATAGTACATATAACTATTTGAGCTACTATCTCCTTGTCTGTGTAATTGTATTGTAATAAGAATAATGCAGTAAGTACAAAGTGAAGCTACCGCGATCTACACTGTGTACGTCGTCGCTTTACTAATGCTTCCAGTATAGTTTGGCAAGAGTAGTTACAGATTGTACTACTTACTAGCTACTTATTCGCACATATATATAACCCTGAACATAAAGTACCTTTAGTTGGGTAGGCTCACCAGTTTAGTTCAATGCAGAATAGACAAGTTCATATATTTCGGCCTTTATTTAACCACTTCTACTATTCCTTTCCTTTACATACATTTACCTATTTTGTGTTGTATATTTGGTATGTACAGTTCATTGTGTGCAAAAGTAAGGAAAGCAGAGTATAAAAGGAGTGTTGCATTATTTTCTACAGCATGAGGGATGTTTTAGTTGAAAAGCAATACATAAATACATTCAACACAGAGAAAACAGGAAACTCACGGGGCAAGGATGCCTAGTGGGCTACATTATTACGTAATAGTTGTACAAAAGTGTGTAAGTGTAGTAGTAAAGCAGAGTATCTTTCGTAGTATAGACTCTCGCCATAGATATATAATAATAACACATTTTGAGTGTATAGACAAACAGAGCAGTGCACTAGTGCACTGCTGTGAAGAAGCAATTGCACGCTCGTACTAACTCTCTGCGTAGAATCAGGCATTGTGGCCGAATGAGTAAGAACAATAGAATGAATGGGCTTAGTAATTATGGTCGGGAGGTAATTTGGGAAATGTTATTGTTTCTCTTCTATTCTCACTACTACTCCTACTATACTACTACAACTCCTACTACTACTACTACTACTACAACTACTACTACAGCAACTACTACTACTACAACTAATACTCTCATACTCTCATCATCAGTTCAGTTCACATCACAGGAGAATCTAGCAATGCTACAGCCAGAAGAGTAGTACATTGTATTGTGTCCGGGTAATTCAAGTTCCTTTCCCTTAAACACGACTCAATGTAATATAACTCTTTACTTCTCAAGAATTAAACTCCAAGAACGGATATATCTATTTATATAGGCATATATGTGTATATAGATATATATAGGTATATACAGGTATATAGAGGTATATAGATATATATATATATAGATTTATATATAGGACTATAATGTTTATGTATAACACTTGGTTGTGTTTAGGTAGGGTGATAGAGTATGATCTGATGATAGAAGGAAAGAGGAATGTATATTAGTAGCAACTAGTAACAATTGGTGGTGTGGTGTCCGTTTGGAAACAGTGAGGAAACAACTGGGAGGAAGGACGACTGAAGAGATGAGGACAGGAATGAATAGGCTACAATTGGTTAGAAGAGTGTAACTGAGTTGTGCTGATGAGATGGGATGAGAAAAGAGAAACACAATTCTGAATGGGGACAATTTATTCGAAACGAAAAGAAAGGAGGGCAGAATGAGAGAATGAGAGAGAGAGAGACAAGATCATCAGTACTTTACTACAAACCTACTAATCCTTCTGTAGAATTAAAGAAAGTAATCTATAGAAGGACTTCATTCTCTATTTATTTTCCGTCTACTACTATACCTATACATTTCTCTCTATTAGTACAGCTACAGAGTTTCGCTATACTTTTAGTTAAAGGAAGGAAGAACAATGTACATAAAATACAATTGACGTTTTTAAACAACAAGATGGAAAGGAATGGCTATTGTGTAAGAGAATAGATGAATCCACATAATGTCATGGTGTGTGTGTGTGAATGGTAAGGACCATTGAAGAAAGATATTGCTGTAAAACGTAGAGAAATACAGACTGAGAGAGACTAAATAAACGGGTGTGAAGTAGAACTCTCACTTTCTTCTGTATATAGGCGGCAGAAGAAAAGGTAGCAATTGTAAGTATTAAAGTTTCTGGTTTAAAGTAAAGAAAGAGGCTGGATGTGTGCTGGAAGAATGAAAACAGATAATTGAAGTCTCTGTGTGTGTGTAATAGTGTGTGTGTGTGTGTTTACAGTAGGGTAGTTACATACACACAGCTATATATAGCCATAGAAGAGTAGAGCAAATACTACATAAAGGGTTAGTGTTCTGCTGCGGTGAAAATACATTTGGTGTTTGTAAAAGGACGACGGCAAAATTCATGGCCCACAACAACATATTGCATGTACACGCTATTGTATTGTTCAATGCCCTCTCAGAAGAAGTGAAAACTGCATCTTGATGAAGTAACTATGTACTAGGCCAGTCCATGTAGCTCTGTTTTACTTCTAGCAGTAGTGCTAAAATACTATACACCTAACTTAACTTAGTCGTGTACCTAGTGGAAATATACATGTTCTCTTTGTATTGTATATAGGTCTTTTTAGACAGAGGAATTATTATAGTGAAATGGTTTCCTCCACAGTGGTGCACACAAGGAAAACTTTATAACAAAACAAAAGTTGCCAGGCTATCGATTATTCAACCCGCATTTCCACGAAAGATTATAAGCATAACGATAAAGAATGAGAATGGTTACTACTAAATTCTTTATTCACAACTCATTTAAGGCCGCAGACGATGTGCACGCATCGAATTCTCTTTAACAGAGCATACCTCTATGCGTTTATTTATGTTTACACATTACACACACAACAACCTAAACTTTCACAGAAATTGTGTTTGAGGGAAACTCTAATAAAAAATGCAATTCTTTGTTAACAGAGAGAGAGAGAGACAGAGAAATATTAAAAGTTAACTGTATACCTCGATATCTACACTCATTCATATAGGCAGAAGGACATGGCATACTTACACAGTAATTTGTTCCCTATACATTTGTTCCAAATAGCTACAATGTAGATTCTGGTAATTCTATTGAATTATTCTGATACTGATACTACGAGGGTATAGATAATTTATACAGAGATGAACATTTTCCCCCTTTACAAATAAGTTTTTTTTTAACTTCAAGACAAGACACTAATAAAAATTAGTACTTCACACTTGACAGTCTAAGTAGATCAGAAAGTCTATAACTTTCGTAAAACTGGTAAAACAAAAAGTACAAGTACAATACACACTTTAAACTTAAAACACCATTGCATAAATATGGCTATCCTATTTTTAATCACTAAGCAATGGTACGCAGGTCGTATATTTCAACTAAGAGCCACAGTTTAACAGTAAATTCTTGTTTAATTCGAATAAACTGAAAAAAACTCCATTCTTAAGTACTTGACCATAAATGCATTACAAACTGACAACACCACTACATAAATATTGCTATCGTATTTTGAATCATTAATTATTGCTAAACAGGTGCTCAAAAAATCTGTAACTGAAATTGTAGCAGCAAAGCAGTAAATTCCTGTTTAAATGCGAATAAAATGATTTATTAGTGTTATTACCAGTATAAGTGTGCCTATTGTTAACAATAATAATATTGCTATTGTGAAAAGTGAGACATGCGTTTGTGTGTAGAGTTTATTATTTGACATATTATGGCAAAGTTATCTTTAAGCGTGGTAAACGCATATTGCACAACGTGAATAGTTTGTTAGGCTTATACTAGCTCTCTCTCTCTCTCTCTGTGTGGGTCTGTAATTGAAGTGGTTTGAGAGTCGGAAGAAATAAGGCATTAAAATCGTAAGCATGACTAAATTGTTACTTAAACTAAAGATAGTACTTGAAATTCAACTCAACTCTCAGGAAACTGAGGAAAGAGCGGCTACCAAAAAGTGGACCATATATTGTATATAAATTACTTGCTTCGAAAACCGACACAGATATAAATAGTAATACGGTGTTAGCAGTTCGCTTGGCTGAGATGTGCATTACATGACAAGAATAGACTTGACATTGCCAGTAGAATTCCATACTCTCTCAGAGTTGAGGCTGTGCAACTGTGTGTGTGGGATGATACAGCCTCGTGGAGAAAGATGGTTGTGTTGAGCCGAGCAGAAAGAAAGGAGGAAAGGGAAATGTCACGTAGTATTTCTATTTCAATGCAATTACACGGATTTATTTTGTGAGATGGATAGTTAGATAGATGAGGAAAGATAGTCGGATATGGATGAGTACTTTTGGTTTACGGGAAAGTAAAATATTGTTCGTTTTAAATGCGTGCTTAATAATTTTCCCTTCCCAGCTTTCCTTTCTCTAACCATTCTCTCTCTCTCTGTGCATTTCGATTTATTTCCTACTTGTCCCGTTTATCTGTGCGTTCTGTTTTACACACAATTCGTAATTCTATAATACAACCATTAGTTCTTCACTTTATACATTACATACACGGCCTACATACAGCCTTAGCTGTATCACTTGCATATAAGTGGCAGCACATCATTTATTTATACGTGGTAAGTACAGATACGCAGAGATACATACACAGTACAGTGTATATATATAAATAGGAATACTACATGGCTATTTTGGCTATACTATATATGCGATAGCCTTAATGCTTAATGTGGTATCAAGTTTGGTAGCTAAAGTTCTCTGTTGAACAATTCATAATCTGATAACTTCATCTAAAACAGTTTTTAACTCTGCAG
Source organism: Pogonognathellus flavescens (assembly GCA_019776165.1). Classification (NCBI taxonomy): domain Eukaryota; kingdom Metazoa; phylum Arthropoda; class Collembola; order Entomobryomorpha; family Tomoceridae; genus Pogonognathellus; species Pogonognathellus flavescens. Next base: position 5,951 of record JABASD010004106.1, read on the forward strand.
ATACTATTATTTCTTTTGTATTAAGAAACTGGGATTCTAATGTTAAGTTAACTGAACGAGAACAAGTTTCGTTGAGCGCACAGACTTTAAGTTTGATTAAACAAAGATAAAAGTATTAACCCATTTTCCCAGAGAGATGCGTATTTCACATGGTTTTCAAACAAGGAAAAGCTAATTTCCTTCATTTTCAAGATGCACTTCAAATGAAACCCAACTTGGCAAACTTTTTCTTATTTAAAGGTTGTCTTCTTTCATCTTCACAAAACTTCCTCCCTTGTTAAAATTCAACTACTGCTTGGAAATAAATGCAGTTATTTTTAACTCTGACTACCTACACACTGTTTACATAACACAAAAATCTATACCGTAATAATATTAAAAGCATACTTCAATTACTCATGTAAACAAAAGCCCAGCTTCCTCTGTTTAATTTCAGCTACCTAATCTTACGCAATAATCTTATACAGTACTAAAGCAGCTTAAATAAATTCCTATGGTAGTCTGAGTCTAAAAAGTCTAAATACAAAGAAAAAAGAGAAACAACGCATCTCTCGCGTTTAAAGCTACCATATAGGATCTTATAGCTGTGTGGTAACATTATTGTAGTATTTCATGTGCAAAAGAAAAAAGACTATAGAGCAATTTGATATTGGTATAGGGAAAACTGTGGTGTGTCAACAAAGAAATTCATCGCAGTAGTTTTATTTCAGTCAGAAAAGCGTCATATGTCACAGGGAGTAGCTTTACTTCGTGTATATGCATTTAAAGTGTGTACATCCCACAGGACTTACACACAGCCACCACCAAAAGAGCTCCTGTTTAACTACTTGATATTCAAGGATGGAAAATCCAGCCAAGAGCTCTGCGAGGGTAACAAATTTGAATCTAATTATTGCACTAATTAATTCTAGATCAATTATCTAATGTGAGCACAGCTCAAAGTCAACTTAAAGCCATGGCAAACAAAACTGCTCTACAAAACTACACTTATACACCACTGAATTCTACTATATCATATATGAGCCTAGGGGTTTATATACAATGTAGACTTTTCTGTGTGTACATTACACGTTAACTTATCCCCTTCTTCTAGTTGCAAAGTGAACAATTCTAATTTCCTTAAATAATAACTAACTAGCTCTCCTCTCTGCAGTAATCCAACTACAATTCCCCTTCCTTTGCAGTTATTAGGTCTAAATTGCAACTAATAAACCCTTCCACACAATTCCCCTCTAATTCATATAAGCAATAAGAAGAAAAGCTTTCAAAGAATCAAAAGAAGTATACACCGTAGCTAGTTAACACTTATTATACGATTATAACCGATAAAAGCCATAGCTCTGCTAGTATGATATTAAAATTCAATACTAGAGTCAGAACCACACACCTGGTACATACCACATGTAATATGTAAGTTTTCCAGTACAAGAGAAAGAATCCACATAGCTATAGCTGTGTGTGTGAGACATTACTAGATTGAAAGTGCGTGCAGTTTATATTTAGAGGTGCATGTGTTTAAGTAGGTAGGAGTGCACGCCTCTGCTGTTGTAGTGTGTAGGCTCAAATTAGAAAATTTCTTTCCCACTTGATTTCCTTCCAATTTATATCACCTCCTCTATTTACCAGGACAAGCTGCTTGTGATTTGATTGCAGCCAAGGCAAAACAAAACTCCTTTGGTCAGTCAAGTAGTAGTAATCACACGAACAACGTGAAACGTTACCCGATAATAGCAATTGCATTCGACACCGATTCAGTAAACTACAAGCGATATACTAGTAGAACTACAATAGTACACATAAGAAATATTTACTGTAGTAAGTCGACTACTGATGGGAACGTGAATGCTACAAAGCAAAAAACAAGCAATGCTTCCAGGTATTTACCACTAGGAACTTTCACGTGGCTTTAATGATTGATTTCGATTTCGACACTTGTTCCCTGTTTATCGGAGCTCCCGTCTGTGAGACAGACAGACGGGATATTTGCGTGAGTCCTTCTCAACTCTCAAGTCGATTCAACTCAGCTAGAGCTGTTTCAACAACATATCATGTAGTTATACCTACACAGAGTGTATAGTGTATAGGTATGTCATGTATACATATATTGTGGCATAGTATATTATATATGGTATATATTTGGTCAGTAGATTCAGAGAACATGCATTCAGTTTACTACTTGGTTGTGTTTTGTATAATATTGTCCATTGTGGACAAAATACACACAGAAGGCCGAGTAATAAGTGAATGAATGAGTGAGTGAAATTTTCGTAGAGTAATCCTATTATTTTGTCAGCATTTTCGCACACACATCAAGATACGGATAATACTTTTAGTAAAGAAACCGGTCGCAGTCAGTCAGCAACAACGCGTGCTGCAATATTTTGTAGGTGTGTTTCAGACCATCAATTTTGCAAAGAAAATTCTTGTTCTCAACGTTTACTACAGATATATACGCGAATTATTTAGGTACCTATAGTACCTTTTCATTTATACCGTTTTTCATTCACTCGTGTAAATTTTTGCTACCTCCTATTCGTAAAAACATTTTCATTCTATTTCATGATTTTTACTATCAATTGTAGGTAGATTTGTCGATGAAAGGTTCAGGTTATGTAAATTGCGGATTAGGGTTTGGTTGTATAAAAATAAGTCGCTTTTTCATGCATACCGTTTTTCATTCACTCATGTAAATTTTTGCTACCTCTTTAAAAACATTTTCATTCTACTTATTATATTACTCTCGTAATCAATTGTAGATCTCGGGCAAACAAGCTCTTCATTTTCATTCTATTTATTTATTACCCATAAAATTGATTGTAGATTTGTTGCAGACAATTGTCGAAGCATTGTAGATTTCATGGTATGTAAATTGTGGATGACTAGGGTTTGATTGTATAAAAATAAGAAATTGTGATGGGAAACTTACAGTTTAAGTCCAACGTGACAGATCTTTCTACGGGTTGAACTAGACGTGTGTTGGATGCTTTGCAGGAGAACTGTGAGTTCAAATGAGATCTGTTCAGTCCTCGGAAGTGTAAGTCATTGATCACGTCGTTGAAAGGGTCAACATGTGATGTAGAATCTTCTAGCTCTCCATTCACGTACCATAAGACCGTCGGTTCGGGTTGACCTGCAATGTAAGCCACAAGAACCACCCAATTTATTGAATTGAATAATACAAACGTCCCATCGTCCTCCTATACATATAATGGTAGTGGGCCAGAGCAGAAGTCATTGGGATTTTGTGTTGTTGTGCTATGTGTGGCCGTGTGTTGGTTAGAATGCGACTGGTAGTTATTTCTTTGTGGTTTCTGTAGCTATTCCTGCTATGCACGAGACGATGTTATTTCTATGGGTATTTATGTTAGGGACGTGAGTGCATTTCACTTCCCTTTCCCTTCCGTTGCACTTTTCCCCTTATATACCCGAGTAGAGACATGGAGGATGTGTGTGTTTACAGTTTATTGTGTTGTACTTCTCTGTGTGTGTTCTGCCAAATATTGGATATTTCCTTGTACCACTGCAACAACAGGACGGATAGGTTTGTTTCTTTCGGCTTTACTTGCTACGCCATTCTCCACAACCATAAATATCAGTTGCATTGAAACAGCTGACTCTATCGCATTCTCGAAATGCCTTTGCTTTGGAAACTATTTCAGAGAGATATAAACTGTACTTTTATGCATTGCTCATTTATTGTGTGTCATACTTCATGTTTCACTTGAGACCGATTTGCTTACGTTTGTCGTAAAAACATGAGATTAAATGGAATAAAAGCGTTTACACCATTTTATCATTTTTATCACGTTTTTATGTACTACAAATTACACAGAGAGAATCCGCCTAGTCTTGTACCTATATTATAGAAAGACATGTTTGTACGGAAGGAGGAAAAGGAAGAAACACTTCATAAATGTTTTTAACTGGGACACAACTTGCTTAATTTCAGGCAGTGATGATTTGATGAGGAAGTTATTTTTAAGTGTTAATTAAAATTCGGTTATTACTCCATATACAGTAATTGAGTCTCTGTATGTGTTATATAAGTTATAGAGCACATTGGGGGAGTATACAGTATAGTATAGAGGTAGAGAATATTGACATTATTTCATCGCTTCATTTGGCGTGGGCAATGCGATGAGAGTTGTATACATACTAAAAAGTGTTTACATTAGAATTCTAGCTTGGAAAAAGTTTATGTTCAAATTGTAGTTACTAAAGAGGGCAAATGGGATCCATTGGGATGAGATGAGTCCACAAAAGCGGAATGAAATAGCTGTCGGCTGATTTTTATACTCGCGTTGTGTGCGGCAGAAAGGCATAATAATGAGAAATAAAGTACAGAGAATAATGCTCAAGTCTTGCCTTTGGTTAGTGATCTGCGAGTAGTGCGAGTGAAAGAGTATGGAGGAGAGAAACACATGAGATATAGGAATGTGTGTAAAAGAGGCAAGAAAAACGAGCCGAGGTCTTTAGGAGTTTAACAGGAGGAATCGTAAGAGAAGGAGATATATATGCAATATATTAGTGAGAGAGTGAGAGAGTGAGCATAGTCAAGTAGTACACCACGTGAAAACGACGGAGTGAAATTTTAGCCCACGAGAAGAGAAAAGTCAAGTGAGGCTGGCAATTGGTGCAAACTATTATAGTCAATATGTTGAAAGAGGATAAAGGATGTAGAAGGAAAAGAAAGTAAAAGTCGACTGAAACGACGCTCCGAGCTACACATTCAATGGGACACATCACCACACTCTTTCATCCACAGTTATAAATGAGAAACGCACATTTTATATTTCCTCTACTATCCTTCCATCCACTCTGTGTATGGAGAAACATTTTGACACGAGACTTGTCTGTATATACACATTAAACATTGTGCTTTAAAGAAAGAGATACTGACGACGACTTGGTAAGGCTGTAATACCACGTGAATACATAATAAAAATAAAGAATGCTGTGGTGTACTCTCGTCGGTGAAAGGAATTCTGGGAATTGTACCGGCAGGACTTTTCTTATAAGACTTGGGTTTTTGTACTACTAATATAAAGAGACTATTAGTCAACCCCATGTCTTGGAATTCTACGTTATAATATGATATAATATGTACACGTCATTATTTTGCAAACCCCGTACCTGCAACACCATATAAACTTATATAACACATACAGAGACTCAATATGGAGACACTATTCGTAGTAGACAGAAAAAACTTGGAGAAATGAGCTTCAGCTTGCGTTTTTAGCAGCTTTGCTTCCTCGAACTTGGACTTGGGCAGAATTACGGTGTTATGTACGGAATGTAATGTTATGCTTATGCTTTTTGTATTTTTGTGAGTGTGTATGTGTAGAATACTACTACATGGGCAGAGACAGGAAGGAACGTGGTTTGTGTATACATATAGTACATAAAAAGTAGGAAAATAAATTTTGTCGCTTTAATGCTCTTACCTCCACTGACTCGACACTTCAAATGAACATCTGAGCCTTCAACGTATGGACCAACACCAGACGAAATTACTTGTTCTCCAGATCCGTCGTAAATTACTGGTGATGAGGGTGGCACTGTCATTAATTCATAGAAATAGACATTTTGTAGTCCACTTAAACCAAAATTCTTATGAAGGCTTATAAACTGAGTCATCTATTTTTCAATGCTTTTTATGCCACAGTTTACACCATACTTACTTTACACGTAATATTATACTACAAGGCTACTATTATCCCTTTCCATACGCACCCTGTCACAATCCGCAAACCAAATTTATTGCTCAATTTTCTACAACATTACTTAATATTATACTAATACAGTAGTAGTATTTAGACATAAAAAATTTTATAACTTATCAAAATATAACTATTGTTATATTACGCTATTTATACGCATACTATTATTTACCTCCTGTAATAGTTTTTACAACTAAGGATGCAGGTGTGCTGAATAGAAAATTATAAAATTTCATGACATTATTTGTGTGATAAATGTGATATCGTATTTCTATTTCTAAACGAGCACAACGAAATCAGCATAAGAAATGAATACATGTTTTTGTCCAACCTGTCCACGTGCAACAACTTAATACTAAAAATAGGCATTTATGCTACGAATATTTTTTATTTTCAGTTTCAATGAAAGTTGAATAAGAAATATACAATTGATACATTTCTATTAAGAAACAGTAGATCACAAATAGACATGAACTTCCACACAAAAGGAATACATAGCATAAAATATTTTTTATAAATATTTGCAATTGTACTTGTATACGTAAAGTATAGGTACAAGAATCAGTAGATAACAAATTTCCTGATAAACATTTTTTGCAACTTGAGAATGACTATTGAAAATTCATAATGCTTTATATCAGCTTTTTAAGTGGGTACATAAATATTATAGCAGTGCAGAAGGCTGAAAGTTGTTGAAAGAGACAAGTAGAAGAATTTGAGAGACGAGGGAAGACAACGGTAATGACAGCACAGAAAAAGAATGACATCGTATCATCGTGAAACTGACATATCTTGTTAAATTCCCTATTTACCTATTCCAAATCTTTGTTTGATTGCGTCTATATATAGATATACAGTTTATTTCGTTACTACTGCATGCAGTTTGTATTCAAAATAAACTACCACACGCGATACCACTTGACAAACGAAAAGAAAATGATACGCTAAAGTACACGCATCATTATTCCAAAGTAGACAAACATGTCACAAGCAATACGAAGACGAAATGATCGTCTAGTGTAAGTAAATACTAACAAATGTCAACAACTTTCTTTGCCCCATAATATCACATCGTTATTATCATTCTTGTATTTATTTTTGGAGTAGAAAAAAGGTTTTGCATTGCATTCAGGTAAATATGTTGTAAATAAGCTACCTGTGTAAGTGATACGTACAAACAAGCAGCGCATTATATTATTGGACTTTGTCTTCTACTACTAAAAAAGCAGGTGTGCTTAAACGAAGAAACCATACCATGGACGGATCTTTATAATAAAAATCATCATATTGGTAGTTCGTGTGATTTTATACCATTTGGTGCAGAATCGTGCAAAAATGCAAAAAAAATTGACACAGTTGTATATTTTGTAGTAACAAAGACGAATGATGAGAGTCGGGCATTGCAAGGGATTGCCAAATGATATCAATAAATATTGATTTGCAATTAAACTTGGGTGCATGCAATAAAACTTCGTTAGGAATGCCCAAGGGTTCAATATGCCGTGTAAATTCCTATTTAATATGGGTTGCTCTTTTGTTGCAATGCAAAATTGCATACCTTCTATTGCACTCTCTTCTACATAGAATGACTAATAAAGCCAAACTGGCTTCAATCATGCGATCTTAATAATCATCGTACATCTTCCTGTCTGCCAAAGAAATAAGTAGTTTGTTTTCTCGGTCATACTTTACAAGACAAAGGTAATGTAAGTGCTATCGACCGAGACTCTAACTGCAGTGATAATAAAACTTGTGTCTACATACGTTCACTTGTTCACCAAAGGCTAATTCACTTAATGCCCTGCTATTACAGATACAAGGCGTGTATTCCATAATTTACTAACAAGAATACTAAAAGAACAACATAATTATACCTGTAGCCTTCAGTTAAACAACTGACAATCTCTTATCAACTTTTGTACAGGTGTGGACTAATTCTGTCAGTTAGACATGCTTGTTTTTTACTCGTGCAGTAAACTATTGACTAATTATTACGTGCAAACAACGAAATTCGCTTTACGTACTTATAAATGTATGTGTTCAATCTACGTTGAATGTTTTACCATACAAGGACTGCAGAAGACACGTGGAAAATGACAAGAGCTTATATAGTAATAATTCTATCCTATCGTAGGAAGATGAAAGTAAAATGTTTTTCAAAATTAAAAACGTGAAGCTTTTGATCTGTTTTCTGTAAAACTTATCATTTCATCAGTCTAGAAGTATAGAAGTATAAAATTCAGCCTTTTTATTATATTATTCTGTATGATTTTGTGTTATACATGCAAATAACGAACGTGGGTGGACCCGGAAAGAGATAAAAAGGTGAAAAGAAGCAAAAATAAAATATTGTTAGCATAACAGAGTCATGTCAAGAGTCTTCCACTTTAATAATACTTTCTTTTCTCGCGATTGTGTCTTGTGTAAATAAACAAGCGAAAAAGTACTACTTTGAATGCGTAGTAGAAAGTATATCACACATGCACAGACACAACGCTCACTCGTTCAACTTTCACTAATAATAAGAATGATAGATGCGTGTGTATGTGAAATGGGAAGGCAACCCATCGTTGTATTACTACCACTACTACATTTTATTTGATGTTCTTTGATAACCGTCAATCATAACAACGAAAAGGCACACTGCCATTTTACGTTTGTATTATATTACGCACATGTTACACACTCGCATAACACAGGCGCCTTATTCCTGTACATTATTTGCCTTTTGTGCCTGTAAATAATTTTGTACAAGTTGACAAAGGCAATTTATTTCTGGAGATTTGTAAATAAAAATTTATTTCTTTTAATTAACAAGTTTACTAGACTTATGTGTAAGAGAGGATGAAGAAAACAAATCAACTCTGCTAAAATGCTCCAAAGTCCAACGATTTTCTAAACTACCAACCTTCTTCTATATAAAAACACGGCAAACTCTTAGGTAAATGTTTATGCCTTGGAAATTTGTATAAATAAAATGAAAGAGTAACATTGTGTAGTTATATTTTTGTATGTGTGCGCTATATATGGTTGAGCCGCAGATGCTTAGCTCTATTTACACTGTACGTATATATTAAAAGTATTCACACTTTAGGAAAGTAAAAGAGTAAGGAGAGGATGGGACAGAAATGTGAAAGGAGCTTTTGTAGGTTATATGCGAGGAAAATGATATAATGGGGAAAGAAAGCATGAGCCTGGAAGACATACATAAATATATTATACTTACACCATGCGCTAAGCTAACTAAGCATCACATTACTCTTTCTATTAGCGGACTAGAGCAATATTCTCTCGCGACTCAGCTCCTATTTATTTTCCCTTTTCCCACTAGAACTCCACTCTCCTTCTCTTATACCATGTCCGCCTTCCTTCGCAAACAATATTTCTCCGTAAATAGTTATATACATAAGTTATACATCTACTTATAACCCTGCTTACCTACTAAGCTCCTTCTAATAGCAATCCTTGTTCTTAGACTGAATAAAATATCACATAATCCTTGCACCAGCTTAGCAGGGCATAACACACACTAAAATGCAATACCTGCAATACTTACATATACGTACCTTTGTATATAAAAACTCTCAAGTTATATAACTTCCATAAATTGGTTGGAGTTGGTGGTATGGTTGGTCTAAGTAAAATATTTTCTTGTGTGTGTAAAAATAATATGCAAGTGAAGAAAGAGAGCAGCTTATGATTGAATATAATATTTCTGTGTATAAAGTTCAAGCGTGTGGGCTTTTCCAAAACGAATGAAATTTTTTAATCGTTAATTAAATTTCAGGGCAAGGTTTGTCGGTGAGAGAGCATAGCCTCGAGGGATTTACCGAGGATTCTTATTACAAAGAGAATCCGAATTAATATAGTTTCCTTTCTCTTCTCCCTGTGTTGATTTCATGTGTTTGTTCTCCATTTTAATTTGCACTCTTGTCCTTGACATACTTTTTCTTAAAGGTGGCAAATTAATTTCCCAGAATTAAATCTCATCGTGTGTGTACCCCACAGAGAGAGAGAGAGAGCTAAGCTTATACGGTTAATACACTCTGAACCATGCAGAAAATATTAAAGCAGAGAAAACCATTTCACGTGTGTCGAAGGCTATCAAGTCTGTTGGCAGTGTCGATGAAGCGTAAAGAAAATTAGTTCGAAATAAAGTTATTACATAGAAATGAGCGGACTTTTGTTAATTAGAGCTGTATCGAAATTACCACTGTGTAAATGGCAATATCAATGCTACCAGAGTAGTATCAAGTATTTACTTAGGTACAGAGTTGGTAATAACCACACTAGTATATAGGTTGTGAATAAACATCAATATTAAATGACAAGCGTAAAGGCGGATCTGTGATTGCTATCTGCTACTTTGATCTTCACGAATTATACTTTCAGGGTAAACTGTCTACTCACAATCACTTTCCACAATTCGCTTTATGTAATTCTATACCTATCTCAAATGCTTTGTAATCGATGCAGTCTCTATACATGTATAATGCATAAGACAACGCTTCATGGAACTCTATACATGTGTAAACACAAAAGGAGCAGCTCCTACTAGTTCTACACATGCATAATACAATTCTCTCTCAAAGGCAGAGAAGCGCAAGGGCCTAAAGGTGTTGTTCATCATAAATATTTCAAAATCTCAATACATTCCTTCCATTCAAGACGAATTTCATTACATCAATTTTTAACGCATGAAATGTAACGCAGTTTGCCATACTGTCTGTATTAGTATTGCATTTATCTTTGACGAACACTGACACTGTTAAGCTACTGATACGTATATTTATACGAGCGAGTTATTTGCTATGTGGAACTACGCAGTAGAGTTAATGAAAATCTAAGAATTGCATTGATATTTCCAGCAAATAATTCAAAAAGTAGACAGGGCTATTAGCTATTTAGGTTTGTAAGGTAACAGAAGGGAGCAGTAGAATTTCCGCGTGAATTTCTAAGGCTATTTTAATCATTGATACTCTCAGAAATTATTTAGTAGTGCAAAAAGTACAATTACGATTAACCAACTAACAGAACGTGTTTATAATCACAATTTTGATAAAGCATTTATCGTTGTTTGTATATACCGAATTCCTAACTATAGTTTAACAGCTGTTGACAACGATATTGAATCTCTAAATATAATGTTTACCGAGTTGCAATCAATT
>JABASD010004107.1:0-16840 GCA_019776165.1 Pogonognathellus flavescens
TCATTTCAACTTTTACGAACTTACTTAACAACCAATGAAATAGAAAACCGAAATCAGAACTGGAACTTGTATGAGTTCAATGTCAGTTCTCCACCAAAAACTCAGATAACAAGCTCTCTAATAATATAATATTATTATTGACTCACCCACTTTACAATTACAGTAAAGTCATTACATAAAGTCCGACATTATATAGGATAATATAACTTCTTATCATTGACATGGCTTTCCCACGTTACAAATACCTAATCATTGTTTATTTATCTATGCAATATTGCATATTTAATGGTATTTAATGTGTGTACCTAACCAAACCCAACAGTTATTAATAATGGCGTATTTACGTATAGGGTCCCGGGCCTCGGCCCCACCACAATTGAAACTCGCCCCAGATTCCGGGAAAAAACGATTCCTGAACGTTGCTAATTTTTGGGCTCTCTGCCCTCCCTAAACCATACAAGGCCCTCCTCCCAATTGTGCATCTTAGATACACTCTTGATTATTATTTAATTAACTGAAAATTTCAACTGATACAAATGACGTGATGTTATTTAGATCAAAGAGAATTTCAAATTTTTATAACTAATCATAAGTAATCCATGACAATTTTTAAAATCTGGAAATTGTTACAATAGTTTTGCATTAATTAGATACTATTTTATGACGCACATGACATTGAAATGAAAATTTGCGCGATATTATTGTTAATGGTCTGATTCAGACCATTAATTTCAGACCGTCTGAAATTAATGCAAAAACGTTGTAACAATTAGCGAACACAGATTTTGCATAAATCTGCTCCACGGAAATAACAAGTTGTTATCAACGTGTCTGGCAATGAAGTCACTTATTCTTATCTTATGTGGTCGGCATTTCTTACTTCAACACCAATGACAGAAAAGTGGCACATTATGCATCTGGCATGAAAATAATATAAATACGCGTACTTAAAAACATTATGTATTCGTGGGATTCCAATTTAAATTGTTTTATATATAAATTCACTCAAAGATTAATTTTTCGGAACCGTGCCTGCACTTCTATCAGAGATACTCATAACAACTTAAATTAATTCCACACCAATCTTGAATTGAAAATCAGGAAAGCGGCACCGAAATTGAGCGCGTGGATTTTCGTACGCAATGGGTCCGAATTTTAGGATTAATTTTTGTATTTTTGTCTATACTGTACCCAATTTTACTTTGCTTATTTACCATAACTGTTCTTAAATATAACAAATTGTCTCACTTATCCCCAATGTGTGTTCTGTCATTTAATTTCGACTCAACTACACTGAATAAGGGTTTTCGCCGAACTGATTTGCAATCAATCGCTACTCTTTCACCAGTTCTGCTGCTATGCTAGGCAAGAACAAAGGTCTCCACTTCCTTTAATAAACTCCTGCTGGATCACCAAAGTTCTATATTGCTGATTCATTATCCCATAGGTATTATCATCGATCAATAAATCAAAATACAATACATTACATTATTGCTGATTCATTGTCTGGAAATTCAAGGACGAGCAATGTCCATTCGCAACAACCACATTTTTATTTACAGAGTTTTTTACTTTTATCCACATGACTTTACATTTCATCAAGCTCGTGCAAACGTAAATAATATTTCTTTTTTAGTCTGCAATTTGTGACCTGTCATTCGATTACTTGCAAAATATTATCCCCGTTCCCCAACACTCGATTCTACTAAACGAGGCACTTTACACTGTAGTGTAATGCAATGAAATGAGGAATGTAAATTGCATGGGGCGTAATTCCCTCTCTCTCATATTATACTCTCTCATAAAACGCCAAGTGATAAACTGTAAATACTATTAACTTGTTCATAAAAATATAACCATAGATGAAAGATAAGAGCAAAAAACGATATACTTACAGTACTAGTAATCTTATAAAGGAAAACCTTCGTCTATGACTACAACTGAAATAAATGTGAAATCGTTTTTATTCAAATGGTGAACACACTATGAAAATAAATCCGATGAAGCAGTAAGAATAAAGTTCACATAAACTTGTACAGGTATGCATTGTCAATGTCATTGTTAGGAAAAGGAATGAATTATTGCTTGAAGAGCACATTGTCCCTTTATTCGGTGATACTGTGTCTGGTCCTCATGTGGCTGGTCCTTTTGTTTTCAAATCTTGGAGTATTAAATCCGCTGCTTTTTCAGCAACCATTAATACGGGTGCATTTAGATTTGCATTTGTGACAGCTGGAATTACAGAAGCGTCAACTACTCTCAGTCCTTTGACACCACGAACTCTAATTAAATAAATTACAAAGAAAGTTTAAAATTACTACAACTAATTTTAATATGAATTAATTCTGCTGTCGTAAAAATGGCTGTTCCATGTTCCATATTAAAATATAGATGCCTAGTAAAAAAATTAGCAGAATGCTGTATATGACGCAAGAATATTTTTCGATTTTCATGAAACTGCTGTAAATATTAAACCTTAATTGATTGTCGACGACAGTCGTGTCTGAGTTTCCTGATGCAGGTCCCATGCTATTAGTACCAACCATGTGAATCCAGGAACGAATTTCTTCGTTAATATAGCATCGCCAATAAGCGTCCGAGCGAAACTCTTCGTCGGAGCATTCAGAAAGTGGCCCAGAGGTGTAGGTGGTATTCAAACTTTGAAACGCTTTCGTATCTTCCATAATTCGAAATACGAATTTAATTCCTGTGTCCAAGTGACGGTTAAATTAATTAAATAGTCTGGCTGCTTATATAGATGTACACCGTATATAAGAAAAAAATTAATGCATTTATGTATTCTTTAAATGTAGGTATTTTTACCTTCTATCATAGCTTCCATGTCATCAGGGTTTGACATAAAATTAAAATCAATCAGAGCTAATTGAGTATCATCCCGAATGCCTTCCTTGTAGGCTTCTGTATCCAAGGTGAGTGTTCCTCTGCTTTTGGGGCGTCCGACGATGACCCCGATCGTAAAGTTTGGTTCGTCAGCCTCATCCAATAACACAGACGGAGCCATAAGAAGCCACACATCAGGCCAATCTGGCTTTTCTGACTTGCTAGAAACTAGAAAGCACTGTGGGCCTTCCCAAGCTAAAGTAAGAACGCCTTCCCCCTTGTGGAAATCCCCGAAAATAGTTTCCATTTCATTGGGGAACATTTTTAGGAAGAGTGAAGAGTCGTTCACAGTAAACCCGTGAAGAAGTATAGCGGGATGCTCGCCTAAATTTTGTCCAACTGCTTCTAAAGGTACTTTGACTGCAATCTTGACACAAACAACACATGAATGTGTAGAACAAGTAAATAATTACGAGTTAATTAATTTTAGTCGGTTACAAATCATTTGTGTATTACCTCCGCGTCTTTCAACATTTGTTCGGGGCCAATTCCTGATTTCATCAAAAGTAACGGTGAAGAAAACGACCCAGCACTTAAAATAACTTCTTTGGATGCGTGAGCGATTTGTGGAAACACGTCGTGTCGTGTGTACACCACCCCGTAGGCCCGATTTTCCTCATCGATAAGAATCTTAAAAATAGCAGTTCCATTCATTATATTAGCTGTTTTACTATATGGCTCATAACTGATTTCGTTTATCAAGACATTTTTTAAACAAATTGAATAATTGCTACTTGGGAAAAATCATTATTTTCAATTGCACATTATACTTGGAATTAATAATAATAATTAATGTAATTAATTTTATAATCTTAATTAATTTAAGGAAATGGTCAGAACAACACACTATATTAATTTGTACCTCGGAAACATTAGCGTATCTAATTACTGTTAGAGTTTCACGCTTGCCTTCATATGGTTTGACGTACTGACTGTAGGAACTACTGCGCTGACCATTGCCAACTGCTTTGTTCATCGGGGTAAAGCCTGAAAATATTGAATTCATGCCATTGAATTGAAGAAAAAAACAATTCGGAAAAAAAATATGCCCTTATGCCTATGAAATTGATTTGTATTTTATGTCGTATCACATACTTTGAGTTTGAAAGCCACTAGGGTCGTTGATTTCAAATTCCAGTTCTCTTGCAGCTTCATACCACAAATCAAGTATCGGAACTACATTGAGATCTACCGTAATTGGTCCATCCTTTCCGTAGTATTTGGCTGATTTTCAAATTAAAAACAAACCAGCAGAGAAAAAATTATTAGTGAAAGGGTTGAATTGAAAGCATATCAAATATAAGTCATCAAAGGAAAGGAATCAATGAAATGGAAGTGTAAAAACTGAATAACCATACCATCATCTACGGGTCCAACTCGTTCACCAATGAAATTTTCTGATTTCTTAAAGAATTCCAAAACATTTTCATAATTCCAACTGTCGTCGTTTGTTAAAGCAGCCCAATTGTCGTAGTCTAATGGACTGCCCCTGCTGTGAACCAAGTCATTATGAGAACCGGAGCCTCCCAGCATTTTTCCGGTATGGATGGTTATATTCTAAGAGAATTAATAATTCATATTACGCACTTACAGAAGAAATTCAACTGATTCAGATAGTTGGTACAACAATATTAATTAAATAAATAACTAATGATAAATTTTATGATATAGCAAAATAAGTTTCAAAGGAGGTACCAAGCAAATAAATTATTAGGCAAAATTTACCCCGCCAATATTTCTTCCGGTTTCATTTTTTGGATGTGTATGAAAAAGATAATTGATTTTTTCATCTAAGGTAACCTGGGCAGCAAAATAAGGGACAGTTACAGCAGGCGGGGGCTCTCCCCCAGCTTCCAAAAGAAGAACATTGAAATTCTCCGACAATCTTCCGGCAAGAACACAACCAGCTGATCCACCACCAACTATTCATTAGATATTTAACATACGTCTAATAATTTATGAGTTTTTGCCTCCAACTTTAACAAATATTTAGATGTGCATTGTCCATCACAATTAATTTATATTTTAGCCTTACCAATAATGAAATCATACGTCTGGGGTTTAGGAATATTAAACTCCCTCCCCAGCTCTGTCTTTGTTTTTGCTAAATCTTCCTTGGCATAATGTTTCGCATACAAATCTACTAGTAGAGGTATGGTCTGCCACAAAAAATCCACTACTTTCATTTTTTAATATTTTTTCTATAGCTGTCTCAACTGCAATATCTTTTGTGTTAAGTCTTTGTATAATTCGTAAAATAAATTAAAACAGTAAAATCTTAGACAAGAAATTAATTATTATAAATTACACCTGTATATTTGAACAATATTTGACACTGTTACTAAACGATAATAAGTATAACAAAATTACACTTATCATTTTATCGAATAACATGTAATGCACTACAGATACAATAGGTGCGACATTTCCCTCTAATTTTTACAATGAGTCGTATCTCGTATAGTCATGTAGCATTTACTGTTCCTTATCTAATACAAAATAATTCGATTAATTATGCCACTCTGAATCAAGTTCAAAATAACAAAACTGAAGCTACATAATAAACTACTCTTTATTCATTGTACCGGTAATGTTAAATGTCATGTACCTGTCGGGGTAGGCTATTATCATTTGTGATATGAATTGAAATAGATTGAACATGCAACACAATTGGTCTGACTTTGACATTATTCAACAGTCCGACATCAGCGTTTCTTTGACCATGAATTTGTTACGTATTCGGTAAAACACAACATTGTACTTAATAATCATGTGATAATATGCAATTACATTAATTCAAGTGTAACAATATTCTCGAGGCTGAACACTCATTTTTACAATAACGGAAATTGCATTAAATTGCAAAAAAATATTTGTATTCCTCACCAAGTGAATATCTAGGATTTTTAAATGGAGAGAAAGCCTAAATATCTGGGGGTCTTGGTTCCAATCGCTAGTTCCCTAAATACGTTGATTACTGTAATAAATAGTGCTATAAAGAGTTATACTGTCTATTTTGACCATCCCAATAGTTCGAGAAATACAGATATTCAAAATGAGAGAAAATTGCACACTGAAGGAGAAGAAATGAATTATACCGGAACAATTTTAATTAATTGCTTTCATCAGGGATTTTACATGACATACCCTTGCCCTTGTGTGTTGCTAGAATTAAGTTGATAATCCTAAGAATAAAATGAAACTAACGAAGAATGTTTTGATTGGGGCGAAACCGTCACTCCCGTTTCCATTGCACTTATAACAATATTTTCGTGCGTCTTGCCGTAAAACTGAATCGAAGATATTATCAACTTGTGTATAAAATATAACCATAGATGAAAGAGAAAAATAAAAAATATTGTAAAAAAATCCTAAAAATTAAGACAACTTTCGCCTTTGAAATATAATCACAGCTGAAATAAATCTGATTTTTATTCAGGTATGTACGAATATGCATACATCAGATGAAACAGTAAGTAGAAAGTTTAAATAAACTTGTACAAGTACATTGTCAATGATACCGTTATGAAAATGAATGAATTCTTGCTTGAAGTGCTCATTGTTCCTTTATTTGGTGATTCTGTGCTTGGTCCTCCTGTAGCTGGTCCTCCTGTGGTTGGTCCTTCTGTTCCTGGACCTTCTGCGTGCCATTCTTGGTATATTAAATCCGCTGCTTTTTCAGCAACCATTAATACAGGTGCATTTAGATTTGCATTTGTGACCGCTGGAATTACAGAAGCGTCAACTATTCTCAGTCCTTTGACACCACGAACTCTAATTAAATGAATTACAAGGGAAAGTTTAAAAACACTTCAACTAATTTTACCATGAATTAATTTTGATGTCGTAAAAATTGCTGTCCCATGTTCCATATTAAAATAATGATGCCCAGTCAAAAATTAGCAAAATGAAATTTCTTTATGATATTTTTAGATTTTTACGGAAATATTCAACCTTAATTGATTGTCGACGACAGTCGTGTTTGAGTCTCCTGTTGCCGGTCCCATGCTATTAGTACCAACCATATGAATCCAGGAAAGAACATTTTGACGGATGAAACATTTCCAGTAATCATCAGAGCGGAATTCGTGATCTGAGCACGCAGGATCTGGCGTTGCAGTGTAAGCCAGACCCAAACTTTGTAAAGCTTTTGTTTCCACGATTTGGAATACATACTTAATCGCTGTATTTTGAAAGAAATTAAATTAAACTAAAATTAGTTCATAAATAGATTCTGCAACTAGTTGTTAATAAATCGACAGGTTAAGTAAGTCCAGATTATAATTAAAAAAAACTAAATTATAAAATGAAATTAAAATCATTTTAAATCTGGAAGGGCCTAATTATATTATTAAAGCACTACTGACCTTCCAGCATAGCTTCCATGTCAGAACCTTCAGCGTCAGACAAAAACTTGAAATCAATTAGGGCAAGTTGAATGTCGTCACGAACGCCTTTTTTGTACGCTTCGGTGTCCAAGGATAACACGCCTCTGCTTTTGGGGCGTCCTACAACAACATAGAATGTGACACGTGGTTCTGCATCATCTATTATTGCACGTGGATGAATTTCAATCCACAAGTCAGGCCATTTTGGATTTTCTGATTGTTTTGAAACTTTAAAAACTTGTGGTCCTTCTCCAACCATGGTGAGGATGCCTTCTCCTTTGTGAAATTGCTCCAGATATTGTTCTGTTTCACTTGACAATACTTTAAGAAAAAGTGTCGTGTCATTTACTGTAAAGCCGGAGAGAATAACGGCAGGATGCTCGTCCATGTTTTCACCAACTGCTTCTAAAGGTACTTTGACAGGAATCTGTATACCGACAAATGTTAATAAACATTTTTAAGACACAATTTTCATTTGATAGGTAGGTATACTTTAAGTAATTACTATTACTGCAGTCGTTACCTCAGCTTCTTCCAACAATTTGACTGGGCCAATTCCGGATTTCATCAAAAGTAACGGCGAAGAAAATGTTCCAGCGCTTACAATAATTTCTTTGGATGCATGAGCGATTTGTGGAAACACGTCGTGTCGTGTGTACACAACGCCGTAAGCTTGATTATCTTCATTCAGAAGAATCTGACACAAGAAATTCAAAAAAAATTAATTGTATTACGACTTTCGGATATAATGGACAAAAGTTTCACCTAGCTAGTTGAAAAATAAATGCTATGTCGTATAAAATTGAATAGTTTGTAATTTATCTTTTTACTATTTCTAATTATGGAAATTAAATGTCCACTCATGAAATTTATTATGTCACCTCAGAAACATTGGCGTATCTAATGACCGTTAGAGTATCACGCTTGTTTTCATACGGCAGGACATATTGTGTGTAGGAACTACTACGCTGACCGTTTCCGACAGCCTTGTTCATTGGGGCGAAACCTGAAATTAATCAAAACGCTGTCAAAAACTAAATCAAAAATTATTATACACAATTTACATTCTGGACATACATATAATAAAAGGAAGTGCTTAAATGATTAGGTATGTTACTTTCAGTTTGAAAACCATTAGGATCGTTTGCTTCCAATCCAAGCTCCTTGCCAGCTTCAAACCATAAATTGAGAATGGGGACTTTGTTTAATGTCACTGAAATCGGTCCATCTTTTCCATAGTACTGGGCTGATTTTCATATCAACATTAAAAGGGCATAAAAATTTCTATTAATATGATGGAATCGAATGTAAATACCTATGTAAGTTTTTAAACGAATCAACCAAAGGAAAATAAAAAAATTCAATAATTTTACCATCAGCTTCGGGTCCAAATCGTTCACCGACGAAATTTTCCGATTTCTTAAAGTATTCCACAACATTTTCATATTTCCAACTGTTATCGTTGGTTAAAGTAGCCCAATTATCGAAATCCATTGGGCTGCCCCTGCTGTGAACAATGTCATTGTGAGACCCAGACCCACCGAGCATTTTCCCAGTGTGAATGTCCACAACCTTAAGTAAATCAATTACAGGTTGCACAATATAAATTTACATTTATTTTAAAGTAAGCTAATTTAAATTGGTAGGTGTGATTGCATTTATAAATTTATTTTATATAAATATAAAATATCTTCTTACCCCACCAGTACTTATCGAAGCATTTGTCATCGCGACTGATTTGAAAAAATAATTGATCGTTGGATCGTTGGTAACATCAGGGGCAAAATAGGGAACAGCAACCACCGGGGGAGGATCGCCACCCGCCTCAAGAAGAAGAACATTAAAATTTTCCGATAATCTTCCGGCTAACACGCAGCCTGCCGATCCACCACCAACTGTAAAAGTAAATACAAGTTCGCATTGTTATTTGTAAATCCAGGCATCTGAGAAATTCAATAATATTTTGTGATATACAATTTATTTTTTCTTACCAATAATGAAATCGTAAGTCTTTACTTTTGGAATATTAAATTCGGAAGACAATTCTGTCATAGTTTTTGCCAAATCATCTTCGATGTACTGCTTTGCATAGAATTCAAGTAGCAACGGAATTGACCCTAACAAAAAATCCGCAATCCTCATAATTTCTGCTGACAGTGAATGAACTATAGGTACTTTGATAAGTATTTAATATTTTTATGATTTGGTTTTTAAAAACTAAACCAAATAAAAATTATTTTTCTTCTTCTATGTATGTGGACTTTATATTTAATTTAAATTAATTTCGCTTATATACCGTAAAATAAATTGAATGTCAAATCACAATTCAAATGATGGTTATAATATTAAAAGCCTACACAATTCCCAAAAGTGTAATCTGCAAATTTGTTTATCAATTATGTCATTATTGTCATACTAGATATTGCTCTCACATTTTTGCACAAAGGATTACGTGGCTTTTCTTATCTCTTTACTGTTACACCGAATTCAATTAGTATTATTTAACATTCAATAGGAGACTCCCCCAATCCCAATTTTTCAATTGATACTTGTAACTGTTTACGAGCAGGAGCCAAGCTGCCTCAGAACTAATACCTGTATAAAATTAATCACCTATTTATGTTACATAAAATTTATACAACAATATGACATTTAGCAGCCTCGCTTATGACATATAACGTCGACTCATCAACATTTTAACGTAGATAGTATGCATTTACATGTGGTTCGATTATAAGGAACTATTCTACCACATGCACATTTTAGTTTCCATTTGTACATAAATATAGGGAATGTAAAACGTTAATGAAACTAATTGACTGTCAGTTTGTAATTTTATTTTTTGTTTTACAAAGCTTCCTTCCAAGTTTCATGCTATTTAAATGTAAATAGTTGTTATCAAACATTAACATCATGAGACACCAATGAGACACTGTGTCTTGTTTTGTTAGAGACCATGATCAACGATCACCACTACAAATGATGTCATTTAACACATAACAATGTCACATAATCTTTAAGTAGATGCAAATCCCTCGGATATTATAAACGGATCGATCAATTTTTGCTTATTGTATAATCCACTTGTATACAGACTGATACGGGAGTATGCACCTTTACACAGTACCCCTCTGTATGTATCAATAACGTTAAGTGAATTTATAAATTTAGGGAGGCGTTCATGAAATATTATTTCTTTTATAGTATTTAATGTTAAACTGCATGTAATTATGGTTGAAATAGTTGTTTAACAAAACCAACGTGCAACGTATATTGTCTCAAAAATTGAGATTGCCATTATATACACAATAGTGAAAAACAACAATAAACAGTAAAATAAAATATTATATATAACAAATGATAGCAATTTGCAAATATGATATCATTTTTTTGTATTAGAGTTGTATTAAATGATTTTGGAGTATACCTATTGAAATAATTGATTGGTCAGTTTATATCAGAAGCGGCGTCTATTTTGATTACATGGTCTGGGTTGAAGAATAATGAAGGGTGTATTATAATATGAGAATCACATTCAATTACGTAATAAATGTTTCACATTTGGGCGTCAATTTTGATTCTTAACAGATATTTCAAATTGATTGTTACACAGTAGTCATTATTTTAATGATAGATTTATTTAAAAATGAAACTTTAATGTATAAAGGTTGAATTTGTTGGGTCATACTCTGAATTTTTAGAAGTCAAAGGAAGTCTTCTTTTTCATTGTCGGACGGGGTACCATAGATTTGTTTTTTCTTCATTGAAAGATTAGGCATTGCCTGCTGCTTGTCAAAATGGTGTCTGAAAAATGTTTAAATTTATTTTACACTTCCATTCGTTGGGCTCATTTTATTGGTGGATTACCCTTTAAACTGTCAAAAGAGAAATCCGTAAAACGAAAAGATCGTACAATTGTGTATTATGAATTGGAAAAAGCGAACAGTGCGTTTCTCTATCACTGCTCAGTGATTTACATCTTATTATACTCTTTATTTCAGTTTTCTTATATATACAAAGTCTATATGAATTCTGAGAAGGAAAATAGCACATATTTTACTTGCATTGTCATTTTACAGTCATTTGGCATGTTTTCAGTTTTTCATTTCCATCTGATAGCAAATTCTGATACATTGTTGGAGATTTGTAATGCGTGTATTCGATTCAGTTGTGAATTCAACGGTTAGTGAGTCATTCAATTTTTAAATAAGTGAATAATTTATAAGTAACTATAATTATAACTATGCAACAAAGAATGGATAAAAACATAATGTTTAAATTAAGCCTAATTTTTTTTCCAGCTCGTTATGCTGTTGGAAACAATTCGCAACTATGGAAGGGTGTGGAGCGTTTTATGAAGTATTTCTTGTACGTCGAAATTATTTTTCCAATTAATTATGCGAACCAACAAGTAATATCGCCTCACAAACCGAGTTATTTTACGTCAATCATTCCTGTAGAAATTCTCAACAATTTCCACATAGCCATTAATTTTCTGCTCGCAATGTGGGCGGTAATGTGTTCCTTAACTTTAGCGTTTTTACATATAACAATATTTATGTTCTACGTAACACTTCTGAAAGAAATAACATCAGAAATACAGTAAATTCTCATTTTAATAACCAAAAAATTACAATTTGAAAAAATACAGTTTATGAAATTTTAATGAATTTAATTACAGATTCTCCCACAAAGTTAAAAAATATTACACGAAAGATGAAATGAGGCAGCCGGAAAAGTTAATTTGGATGTACATACAGAATTGTTCAGTTACTAAACCGGAAATTGAATGATTACTTTGCTATTTTGATATTAGTTTACCATTTTTCCGTAAGCAGGGCTTGCGTTTTCTACATATTTTTTGTCATTCGTTATCACAAAGAGCTGAATTCAATGTATATATTTACTTTGGTTATCGGTTCAGTTTCCGTCATCGTATTTTGGTTCAAAGCTCTCCGTTTGTGTTACACTGCACAAAAGAACACATCAGGGGTTATTCGCTCTTGGAAAAAGTATGGAACCATTTCCAAAATTGAAAGCAGCTTTCTGCCACTCTTGTATAATCAGGTGAAATATTTTGAAAAGTGTGGAAATTCATGTCCGCCTTGTAAATTGTTGATGGGTAAATTCCGCCCCATTGGTAAAACCAGTGGAATTAAGTTTATTGCAAATGTTTCGCAAAATATCGGAAAATCTTTAATGGCATTCAATAACTCTTAACTATACCTCACACGGCCGTGCTATACTTCACAATTTCAATTTATTATTGCTGTGAAATAATGTTAATCAGTTTGGGTCCTCTACTTTCAATCCGGGTCCCCCAGGTCAGTTTGAGCCTATATGGTACGCCTTTACCATATAATAATTCGGAGGTTCATCAGCTCCGTAAGTAGATGCAGTTATTGGATAGTTAAGACCTGGAGAAGATTAAAATACTGTCAATCAAGGTTTTCTACTTGCCAGTATTAATAAGCCTACACTTGTTTTGTACATTTATCGCTATCACTAATAAAGAATAACACTAAGCAATACAGATTACGTTGAAATATACTTTGGTGGTGTGTTTTCTTCCATACGCAGTGTCTCATTCTTGTCAATACTCACAGGACATTGTGGTATTTTCTGATAAGTAAACTAAATGAAGCTTATTAGTTTTTATAACTAACTTACTTTATCACATATAATTCTTTCAAGTATTACTCCGTAAGATTTTGCTCTACTGTAAATATTTTTCAGCGTAGATACCTTTTATACTTTGTCACTAGAATATTAAAACAGCTAGCTTTAGCTGATACATGGAATAATATAAAATAAAAGTTTATATATAGTTCATATACGCTAAATGCAAAAGCAATATATTGATTAATTCAAATTAATTCAGTTTCCAAATTCTCAAACAATAATTGTTTCACTGTACTGGAGTCAGGCATAAAACAATACTAATATCCCAATTTGTTCAGATATACTGTCTACCAATATGGCACTGTCGGATTTTAGACCATTTAAAATTCACACCTACATTGTGCAGGTAAAGTAATATACTTACTTAAATATTAGGAGTTACAATAATTGTACAATAATTATTTATTGACGCTATATTTTTATTGAACTCCACAGGCAATACACAATAATATTGTACACTCTGAATTTTTTAATCTGTGATTGTTTTGTAATCGTTACGTAATGAATTTATTTAAAATATTACTAATAACTTTGCAGGTATTACCAATCATTTACCTTGTGCATAGCGAGTACAATATCCAATTTGATAAGAACTTTGTTGGCATTGTATTTTCTCCTTATGTAAAAAATCTGGAAGGAAATTTTTATCCCAAGTTTAATAGTTACACTATGGACGAAGTGGAAAAAATGCTCTTATTAATCTCATCTAAATTTCGAATCGTATCTACATTGTATATGGACTCCATACAGCGTAATTAAAATTTATTTTTAGGTTTACAAAACGCTGTATATTATTTTCCGATGTCCATAAAACTATGTTAAAAAATATTTAAATCGTTATATGCAGGAAGTAATTCTGCAAAGGATGAAAATGCTATGGGTTTCACAGGAATAGCAGCAGCCAGACTCAATCAGAGAGAATCATTTGGACTTATAAAGCTTTTGCTTGGAATTGCTATGCAGAAGGAAGATTTTCAAGTAGATTTTAACATAAAAAAAGCATTTAGTGCTGTGCAAGAAGCCAATAGCATACACACAGGGACAGTTTGGGGTGTCACTATGACATATGCATATGCTACAAATAAAGAAGCAGTGGATAAAGTTATAAAAATGATAGCTAAGGGGAAAGAGATCCTCGGCAATGAAAGTAATTCGCTGAAATATGGAGTTCATCTGGGATACGAAATATGTCTGCTTGTGTATGATAAACCGAAGAAAGCTGCATATCTAAAAGTTTTGTTGAAATCGGTGGATTACATATACTGTGATGTGTATCCGATTAAAGAATCTGCAGACAAGGGCGTCAAATATGCAGCAAAAATAATAATGGATATCTTGAACAACATTCGATCAGCCATGAAAGTAATAAATCCGGAAATAATTGTGTTTGGTGAGACAGGATGGCCAAGTTCTGGGGTTCATTTTGACATGCCACCGTCAACCATTAACATGGTCAATTATTGGCAAGAAATTTCTAAAATTGCTTCTGAAACTCAATTTCCCATCTTCCTGTTCCAAGCCATTGACGAACCATGGAAAAACAATGTATGGAAGGATAAAAGAGCTAAGGATGGACCTTGCGGATCTTTAGGTCATTTTGGATGGTGGCGACGAAACAACAATAAAATTATTTCTCCAGATGGCTACGTCGAAAAATTGAAAGGTAATTAATTGATTCAGTTGTTTGTAAATAGCATTAGTCACAGAAGCCGCGTTATGTGTGTTTATTGTACTAGATTTATCTTTGGAGAGATATCTCGAGTAATTAACTTAATTGTTCAACCATTGTTTATGTACTTTTCGGGCATAAGAAAAGACAAGTTCAAAAATGGGGTCAATTGAGATTGTACATAAATAGTTTACTAATCAGACTAATCACACTAGTTATAATAAAAACATCAATCAATCAATCAGACCGCTCTCCAAGAATTTAAATAAATTATTATTATTATTAATTATAAATTATTTACCCCGAGTAAATTGGTCCCACATCACAATGAGAAATTGTACATCAAGGACCTATAAAGAATGTTACTAAGAGATATCTGAATGGACGATTTGTACTTCGTATATACGCAATATACAATAGTGCTTCGTCAGCTTCGTATCAGTATATTATACAAAATGCACGGTTGTAATACGAATACCATGGTATTTGTGATTAAACTTACTTATTTAAATTCTAGACCTCCAGTTGCCAAGATTATTACCAAGCTGCGAAGAAATTCAGTCGAAAAGACCTGAAAATATTCCTAAGATGGCCGACTTCCAATTTGATAAAAACTTTGTTGGCGTTGTATTTTCTCCTTATGTAAAAAATCTGGAAGGAAATTTTTATCCCACATTCAATAATTATACCGTAAATGAAGTGGAAACGATGTTGCTATTAATTTCGTCCAAATTTCAAACAGTTTTGACAACAAATATTGGAACCACAGGAAGTACAAATAATTAAGAATTATATTTTTAACATTAATTTTAATATTAGTAATATTGAAATTTGAATTCACTGCGTTTCCGAGATCAAAGATTCAATCGAAACTGTTGTGGGTTTGGACACTTTGAAAATTGAATTCCTATTAAGGACAAACTTGTTTGGGCTTTATGAGAATCAATTTATGACAGTCCGTCTGTCTGTCCTTAACAACGCAAATTTTAGTTAAAACTATGAAAACATTTCAACGTGTTACAAAATATTATGTACCTTGTCAAACAATTATAATACAACCGTAAGTTCGATTTATGGTTTTGAAATAAATCTAAATTTGAAATAATAATTATATATTTTAAACTTCACAGGAAACCAATCTTGGGAAGAAGGAGATGCTGCGGGTTTCACAGCAATAGCAGCAGCCCGACTCAATCAGAAAAAGTCATCCACAGTCATCAAAGTAATTCTTGGAGCAGAGCACTATAAGGAAGATTTTATAGTGGATTGGGAGACATACAATGCAATTCGTGTGGCCAAAGAAGCCAATAGTATTCACGCAGGAACAGTGTGGGGAGTAACTATAACTAATGAATATGTCTTTAATAATGAAACAGTTCATCACGTTCTAAAAATGATAGCTAAAAGCAAAGATATCTTGGGCAATGAAAGTAAGTCGCTGAAATATGGAGTTCAGCTGCATTACGAAACATGCATTTTGGCAGTTGATAAACCAAAAAAGCATGACTTTCTAAAACTATTATTGAAATCAGTGGATTTCGTATACTGTAATGTGTATCCGAACAAAGAAGCTGCGTTCAGGGGGGTTCATTATGCAGTAATGTTGGTGATGCACTACTTCGAAACAATCCAATCAGCCATGAAAAAAATAAATCCGGAAATAATTGTGTTTGGTGAAACCGGATGGCCCAGTTCTGGAGTCCATTTTGACATGCCACCCTCGACAATCAACATGGCCAATTACTGGCATGAAATTGCCAAAATTGCTTCTGAGACTCAAATTCCCATCTTCCTATTCCAAGCCATTGACGAACCCTGGAGAAATAATGTCTGGAATGATAAAAGGGCAAATGATGGGTCTTGCGGATCTTTGGGACACTTTGGATGGTGGCGACGTAAAGAAAATAAAATTGTAACTCTTGACGCTTACGTAGAGAAAATAAAAGGTATTTTTGCACTTTCATATTTTAATATTTGTTATAATCATCAAATAAACTGTCACATTTAAACTTTAAACATTATACACTTATAATTATAATCCAGTACCGACAGCCAAATTCAAACATCTAAACTGAATTTTTGAAAGCACTATTTTAATAATTATATCACACTGAAAACTACCAACCCGTTCCATTTCAAAAACTATACTACTAAACCGTTTCCATCCCACCACTACTAACCTAATCAAGAGAGACTATAT
>JABASD010004108.1:0-16840 GCA_019776165.1 Pogonognathellus flavescens
AACATTTTTCTCTTCTCCTAAATTGCTATTGATAGTTTTGGTTGTTTAGTGCAAAGAAATGATGCAGACTGAAATAAAATGAGCGAATGTGTAATACGTACAGTAACAGAATAATATAAGGTTTAGTTGAAAGATGAACTTTCCATGATTACATGGATGATTTATATCGGGTGATCGGTTGGGGAATAATAATGATGTGATGATATAGTGGAAGCATTAGGAGAGAGTAGAGCGGGTTAGTTCTGCGTAACAGGCGGAAGAGACGATCTTGGGAAATAACTGAAAAGATGCGGAGGAGAGAATGTTGAATTGGTAGAAAGGATGAGCCGAGAAAACTGTAGGTAGTTGTTGTTCCGCCTCATATTTCTTCCCCAGAGAATCATTTGTAGGGCAAAGTTCAAAGCAGACACGAATCGCTATGTACGCGACAAACGACGACGACACAATTGAACTTGTGGATAAATAGCTAGCCAGAATATTTCCTACCTACCACACACCGCCCATGTACCTGCACTACAACGCGCTTCTCCTTTTACATGGCATCAAATCTCACACAGATTGGAACAGAATAGAAAACAGTAGTGTGCCTTCAGATTTATTCTGACATTTTCAATGCTAACTTCGTAGGTAACTTTAGATACTGCTTCCTCAGCCAGAACTCACTTACCTCTGCTCCAAAGAGATGGGCACAACACAAAAAGTTTCGGTCAGGCTACAAATAGTTGAAAGAAAAAATCAGTAATTAATCATGCACATTTCATACATAAAGTGTTTCTAAAGCAGTAAGGGCTGGAATTTCATATAATTTATGTTACTTTTAGGTTTTAGTGTAATTCGAATACCTAATGTAGATTTTTTCTATCTTATATAATAGTGATATCACTGAGAATAAATTAAAAAATGATTTACGTAAATACTTTGTTAGAAAACATTGATACAAGGATTTTTCCAAAACAGTTTTTGTAAATGTTATCAACATTTTTGCACGAATTGTTACAAAAAATTATGAGTTTGTAATATATATTTGTAATTATTTTTAGAAAATGCGGTTTAAATTTTTAAGTTTTAGCAACTGTCAATAAACAATGCCATGATTTTTATACGTGTACGGTGCATAAATGTCGCGGATTTTGCTTTGTCAAAAAATTCTTACGCTGTAGTTTGATGTCTGAAAATGCCCACCTATGGTGTTCTTACATAATATATCGTATGTACGTATTGTTCAGGTATTTCAGTCCAGCTACGCGAAGAGAGTCGTTTATAAACTATCTCGCCTTTGTTGTAGAGTAAGATTGAAATTCCGACAAATATTTATAAACCGATTTCCATACAGTAGCAGAGGTTTTAGTATAAAACTATCCTGTAGACGAACGCCGCTGTACGAACAATAATGCAATATATTCTCTCAAAACTGAAATTCAATAAAATTGCACTCGTTTCAACCGGGGTGATCAATCTTACT
This sequence comes from Pogonognathellus flavescens, assembly GCA_019776165.1. Taxonomy (NCBI): domain Eukaryota; kingdom Metazoa; phylum Arthropoda; class Collembola; order Entomobryomorpha; family Tomoceridae; genus Pogonognathellus; species Pogonognathellus flavescens. Next base: position 1,463 of record JABASD010004108.1, read on the forward strand.
CATATTATGTAACTATTGCTACTAGCGTTTAAAATTTCTCAAGAAAAAATCAATTCTGCTCTCGTTCCATATAGTACATAATCTTTGATGACGAACAAAAGTCTTTGGATACCAGAATTATAGTAAAAAGAAATGTACACATTTTAGTATACTCAGCAGCTGTGCTGAAAACTCTGTCTAGTGTCTACTATTAATTTAGTTCAAAAGTATATCAGCATCACTCTATCGCTTTTTAAATAACTCAGTTGATAAAACAAAAGAAAGGGGACTCATCATAATTTCATAATACAAAAGGTGCTTTAGCAACCAAAGTGAGGCATGCGAAGCTTACACGGAAAAGCGTTACATGTTGAACATGCCTTTTGTCTTTCCGCCAGGTAGCTAAAAATTATAATAATATTATGGTTGGTGATTCTACATTGGTACTCTACAGCCGGCCAGCGCAGCGGCCACTATTAATTATCTTTACGACGGTACTAGTAGAATTGTCTATAACTAACGTAAGTTTTCTGTATCTCATATAAAGCTCCTCTCAAATTCTCAGCATTGTATTGGACATGGACATGTACTAGAGATGGGCGTAGGGTCGCCTTTTTTCAACCACAGCCCAATTTATTTTTTTCAGTAAATTTTCCTTGACCATTCCATGTTTTAGTTGAAGCATTTTTAAAACTCCAACCCACATTACAAATAATGCATTCAACCCCGCAGTACTAATCATAACAAGGGCGTAACTACGTATGGGCTCACCGGGATTGAGCCCCCCTCCCCCCGAATTCCGGAAAAAAGGGGTTGTCAGATAAAATTTTCGGCCGAATGCGACAAATTTTGATGTTTTTTAGGCTTTCAGCCCCCCTAAACGGCTTGAACACCCCCCCAATACAAATTTCTAGATACGCCCCTGAATAATAATGAATGTAACCCCAATATAAAAAAATATGTTACTCTTGTTAAGAAGCAGTGAATAACCGAATTTTTAATAGAAAAAATAGGTCCATTTTTTTGTTTGTCTGCAGCAAAACTGATTTGAAATCAATCGGATTTAAATTATGGCAGAAAATAATTTTCCCATTGCTAATTATCGTAGTGAGTTTATTTTATTATTCCGATCACTGCGGGCATTTTTCTATTTGTAAGCTATAAATCATTTCTGCAGACTCTCAATCTCAACCTCAACCCCAAATAAACCATTTAGTTGAGGTTCCCAAATCTAGTAGGTTAATGTCAACTTTGGCTGGCTTGCAAATCCTTTAATGGGAAAAAACTGGATTTTAAGTTTTATTTTTATTAACTGGGAAGTACAAGGAACTGCTTTCTCGTTTCTTGGCAGTTTTATTTTTAGTAATTTTATAGAAGAAGCCTTTCGTACTTTACTACATTAATGAATATTATTTATAAAATGAATATACGCAACATGACGCAACTCAAGAAGCCAACTATGAATGTGACGATTCATAATGTAAAAGAGTGAGTGTAGTAGTTCTTTATCAGCTCAATGTAAATATGAATTTTTCCAAAACTTTTAGTTTTGTGGCTCCACTATTATTTGCTTCTACAAACTAGTAATTTTTGGAGAAATTTTATTCAATTTCCTTTTGAAATTCTAGCATTAAGTAAGTTAAAATTCTCAATGATGTTCATTTATAGTACTTACTTCAATATTCAATATTTAAAGTACCAACATCAATATTAATTTAAATATCCCCTTTTAACTTTGAACATCTTTAATTTGCAAACTCTAATGGCTTCAACATAATATATAATTTCTCTCCTGCGGATTCGGTTAGATAATTATTAGCACAGTTCTAAATAAGCCATGACTTTGTCACATTCAATTTTAAAATCGTGTTGAAATATTCCCATGAGGGGTTTTATATACTACAGTGAACATTATTATTTAGTTAAAGATAAATTAATTACAAAGTTATAGGGATATGTAAGACTTGGCTTAAGAAGCTTTAGCTTAAAATTTAAGAGAAACTATATATACTAATTCGCTTGTAGGATTTCAGCATGGCTCAATTGTCAATTTCAAGGTTGTAATATGCATATCGACTGAACATCTTAAAACAAAATCTGGAAAGAGTGAGAAAGTTCATCTGGTGTCGGGAAAACAGCCAGTCTTTGATTATAATATAGAAGTTGATTAAGGTTCTTTCTTTAATAATCCGCTATATTCAATTTCCTGCCCGTATTGCGTTCAAAAATTCTCCAGCTCCTCAGCAACGATTGATAAGTCCTTAAATTGAAAAGAGATGTAATCGTATCCGTACCATATTAAACAGGTGGAAAATTTGATATTTCACAGAACTATAGAAATTTAGCATTTTATAAGACTTGGGGGAAAATATTTCGATTAAAATTGCTTCCCAAATTACATTATGTAGGTTTTAATTTATTTCAGTTTGTTTCAATTACTCCATTCCACTTAACTTCAATTTATTAGGATATTTGCATACCGAAAAGAGAAAATCAGGTTCAACAAGTCAATTAAGTCCTATGTGGTATTTAAGTTTTTTTCTTTTTCAATTACGGACAACGATTACATTACAATTTATTTATTTAATTATTGACAATCGATATAGAATAAAATTTATATATGGGATAAAAATGCTCATTTTGGATTTGAACTTAATTTTGTTGGATGAATTAGTGGAGTTGGTATCAGCCGCTGATCTAGCATGAAAAGAATTATTATTGAAGGGAAAGCTGAAAATTATTTGAGCGATGATCTAATTTGGGAGTTAATCCTCGTTAATACACAGTAGTCTCAGTAGTGGGTATAGAATTCCAGACGAATGACTTTGATTATGAAAGAAGGTTTTGCGTCTGTGTGTGCATTGGCCTGACTCCTGACTCTTTCTATTCCTAAGTTAAGTTGGTTAGTTGGAAGAGCAAAGACGGAAAGTGGAAATTACTCACTTTACTCTGAGTCTGAGTCCGGAGTAGCGTTTATCAAAGCGTGAACCCATTTCCTATTTTACTTTCACATTTGGCTTTCTTTCACTTCCAATTAAATCTCCTTCATCTTACCCTCTCCCGCTCCTTCGCCTTAACATTTTTGTCTCTGTTATTTCTAAACGAGCCGTGTCATTTTAATTAGCCTTCCGCATTACCTGAGCATAAAATACACAACTACCTACTGCTACTCACTCACCATGCTAAAACACACCGACCGTGTCTATTGTATGTATAGATCTCCCTTCATACTATTCCTACGCACTAATTTACAATGTTCTAGTAGGTATTCAGTTTATGGCCCAGGCTAATCCTTAACAATCATCACAAGACATGCAATACTATTCTTCTAAGCCTCTAACAAGCTTAGATATTCCCATTAAACACAGTTTACCAACGGAAAGTAGTACAGCAGAGATAATTGCCCCAATGTTCAGGTTATGCTTCTAATAATGTTTTCGAACTACAGTCAAGTCAGAGAAGATTGTTATAAAAACTAAATAATACATCTATGTCTGCTAATTTTCTTCATTTGACGTAATGAACGGCTTTTTTATGATTTTCATTCATAACATTTGTAAATAACTAGCATGTTTCACTTTATTTAATATATAATTCACTATTTGAATGACTAACAAATTATGGTAAGTTTCACTTTATAAATTACAGCAGGAATATGAAACCCTGTCTTGTGCTTGTCAAATCAAAATATTATTTTTACAGTAATATCAGTTGCAGTTATATGAATTTTACATATATTTTATATTGGGAAATGGCATAGGATTAAAAGAACAAGGTTGATTTCCAACATGATCTCATTTCAATTAGAAATAGTTGTCAATTTTTTCTCGTTTGTTGCATGCAATGTCGATATGAACCATTTTAATAGGAATGACGAGTGTTTGAAAATTTGTCAAGTTTTTTTTCAGTTTTACCGGAACACAGTGTACATAGTACAGTGTATTATATAGTATAGTGTATAGTGTATTATACAGTGTAAAGTGCATTATGCAGTGTTCAATGTATTAGTACAGTCACTGGACAATTTAAAATAAAATAGTTGATCGGACCTCAGGTCTTAATAATGTGTGACTATGACTATTTGCCGATGAATCAGAAGATGAACTAATTTCACTCAATAATTAAGGACTTAAGTAAATAAATCCTTAAGCGGCTAATAAATTAAAGCTGGCTTTCAGAACTGATTGTGTTCAAATGAGACTTTTAGACCACATTTAATGATGTGAATTTCATGTAAATGTCAGAGGTATTAAGCACTTGAAAATTCTCAGAATGAAACAACAGTAGGATTGTATTTTGTATGCATCAATATCGCAGTAAAGGTGATTCCTTTTAAAGTGTCGTATGTACTTCTAGTAATAATGCCTGAAATATTATGTAATACGTTTACAGATGATGACGCTTCGATAGAACCTGAGGATCTCCGACCTCCGATTCCACCCAAGAGCTCAGCAACAAACAAAGAGACAGAGCTCAAAGACACAACAGTAAGTTTGACTTCAACAACCATCTCTTTCAATTTCACATTAATCAATCCACACACACAGAAGGTCTCTGTTCTGGCCATTCAGAAATCTATAGACTGTATTAATCATTAGTATTCATGTAATATTATAGACTATAATATCAGAGACTCAAACATATTAAGCATAGAAAATAGAAACACACGCGTGCAAAGATGAAACAAGCATTCAAATTATATACCTATAGTATAACCAAACCGGTTCAAAACCGCAGTAGCAAAGAAACGAAGCAAACAGTGACTCTGTGATGTGAACTATGATTACGCTAACATTAGCTGTGAAACCGTCTTAACACATAGCAATATAATTACTATGACTAGTACATGTATTTCAAATCATTATGTCATTGGCGATCTTCAAATTCAAAAGCGGTTTTAACTTTCAAACAGAAGTATAATTATAATTATCATGAAATAGCAGCATTTAAAATGCAATGTACTGTTCAGGCTGCATTGACACAGCAGTTAGTCTGAAAGGTCAAAGGTCATGAAGGAGTTGACCGATTGACCCCATCTGCGAGCTTAGCCTTCCACTAGAACACGTGTACCTAGTTTGAAGTCATTATCTCAAACCGTTCTTACGGTATCGTGCAAACAGAAGGACGGACAGAGACGAAACGCGTTCTTATAAAGAAACTTCGTTTTATAATAAGGGAACTTTCCTTAAATTGCTCAAACCTTAATAATTTTCATGTTTGTCTAAAGTTCAAATAAATATAAATTAAACTAATGGTATCAGAATTTTGTTCGTGTTCATGCAAAAAATGTCACGCAAACAGAGAAGTGGAAAATTCTGCGCTATTTGATAGAAAACTAACATAGGTATACAAAAGTGCACAGAGTATTTAACTAACTTTGAATTCAGATTGTGTTAGGATTAAATTAAATTAAATGGAATATGTCAGACTAATAGCATCGACTAACCTAATATTATAAAAACATGACTATAATAGAGTAGGTATCTATATTTTGAAGACTAGGCTAATTGTAAGGACAAAGAAAGAAGACCTGGGTAATTACAGGAGCATTACGGTGTATGGGAATGTACGCACGTCGTGTATTGTGAATTTTACATTGGTCTTTATTATTATTACGTTCAGTCTACTACACAAAGTACACTGATTGGAGTACACCGTGTACAATTAAACATTTTGGACTGTGCTAATACAATGCACCATGTTTCTCAATTTCGAAATGAGACTGACAAATATATTCCTGTTATTGTGCACACAGCCGTACTACCACCTCACCGTTTTGCGTGTGTCACGAATAGCTTTAGGATTTAGCGTTAAAACTGTTATTGAGAAAGGAGTAGGTATAAGGCCTACTGCGTAGGCCGTATTGTGTAGAGTGCATATCTGATAATAAAGTACTTAGCACAGCTTCTTGTTATCATTCGAGCGTGAAATTCAACCTGTTCGCGTCGTGCACTTCAATAAAACACATAGCATGGCTTCCATTACATTCACAATTTCCCTTGCATCTGTTTGAAGTTTCGAAATTAATTAGTCCCCCGGATTTATGAATTCCATTTGCGCAGACCTGCACCTGTTGTTTGAAGAAAATATTCAAATCCGAATTAATTTTCTCCTTTCAGCAGTCTAAAGCTGCAACCGTAAACAAGTACTTTGCATACTAACCCAGGTTTATTTGTAATACTCAGGCATACCAATAATATAAGCAAAACAAATGCTTTTCATAAACTGTGTAACAAACACTCAAACTACCAACGGCTCAGTTTTCATAATCATATTATACTCAACGGTGATAAAATGAGCAAGAAAAAGCAGAATTGTATTCCAGTTTAACTATTTCTATTATGACTGTTTCCTTACTTGACAAAGAGTTTTGTTAGAATGTCAAAGTTTCACCTTGCGGTAGAATAGGAAGCGATCCATTCCATGATGTATGTATACATCGTTTCAAAAAGATGAGCAAAGGAAGAAAGGTGGTTGTGTGCATCTCATGCGTAGTTAATGACGATTTTTTAAATTATATGAAGGAAGTGGAAGCTCGTGAACCGCCAGATCACGGGAAAACGAAAGCGCAGGTTAAAATTGATACAACGACGACGACGGTGCGCCGCAAGAAAGAAGATCCCAATGCTCGGCTTTCGGATGAAGAAGTCATGAATGAGATGAGAAAAATTTGCAATCCTAATAATCCTCATAATCGCTTTCTAAAGGCGAAGGAAGTTGGTTCAGGGTGAGTTGCTGATTATTTATGTTACTAATAGCATCATGCTTCTTCGCTCTCAACAGATTAACCAAATACATTTATTCCCAAGGAGAATCCCCACAGCGGTCTTCCTTTTCTTTCGCTACACATCCTCAATTACGCCACGTGCACGTGGGCGAAAGTCGCCCACACAATTACCATAATTTGTGTGGCGATAGATAATAATGCTAACAACACCATTTGCTACGAGGCTTCACAAAACAAACGAGAATTCATATTGCTATATTTTACACAATTATTAATTTATCTCGTCCGCATTTTATATCTCTGGATAAAATATTAATAAAATATAAACAATAATAGGTTAAAGGTTAAAGGGTTTTAAAAGTTTTCAATTTTTGAATGAATAAATAATGCAAGAAGATTACGAAAAACTTTACGATTAATAAACTTGACATGTTTTCAAATATCAGATCTGTTGAGTGAAACAGAAATTATAGAACTTTGTAAAATAATTTAAGAGAATAACTTCCAATAGAATGGCCTTATATAGTAGTACCCAATCTTAATCTCTCTGTACTGAATAATGATACCAAAGACTGAGTTTAACACAAATTGAAAACGGAATGATGTTAAAGACTATGACACTCTTTCAAGTTCCTGTTTCCAATTAATGTTCAACTTCGCTGCTGTGTTTCCCTGATTTTCTACTTGCCGTCGCAGTAGTTGTAAGCAACTGCTGGAAAATCTACACAAATTTTTCAACACGTGAATCCAATAAGAGCAAAGTAACTTTCTCACATATCTCCAGAGTCATTTGCATTTCCATACAAAGCCGTTAGCCCTATAGCACTTGCTTTTTCTTAGTAATATTATGGTTCTTGAATATAATCCTATCGTATACCAATAATGACTTGCATTTTCTACAAAATTGCAATTCTGAATAATAACGCAAATAAGCAAATAATAGTTTGCTGTGATATTGACAAGGACTGGAGCACACAAGAGACTTTATTTGTTTGAGTGAAATCTGCCAGCACAGAAATGTGATACGATGTTCATTAAAATTCAGTCAAAATGAAAACTGATTACGTTGTCACATCAGAAACGGCTAGATTATTAGGAAAGGGAAAGCAGAAAAGTATTTCTCTTCTGAATATCTCATTCCTCTCTGCTTTGACTCAGCGATAATATTTCAAAACAAATGTCAACAACCTAAAATCATAATAAATTGTCACTTTCATAATGTAACATTCTTGTAATCTGCGTCGAGAACAAAGAGATGTATCCATTTTATCAAATGTTCACATTGCCTTACAATTTTCAACGAAACTTTAGGCATGCCATGTAATATCGTATTTTCTGTTCTAGTGTAATATCAAAGTTGCAAACGAAATTAAATTCTTATAAATTTCTATATGTTAATTGGAGCAGATAACAGAATGAACATGCTGCTCTGTTATTTTCTGCTGTTTCTATATTTGTTTGATAAAGTGGAATGAAATGTTTCTATTGTTTTGATGTGAACTTTTCAGATCTTGCATGAGATAATATCTCGTATTATTATATTTATTCTTTCGACAGCAATCCTAATAAACCTTAATAATAATTCGTACTTAATGAAATATATTCGTGACTGCACATGTAACCATGTCAGGGATGTTTTTTTTGCACAGAATGGACTACAAAAAGTTGAGTTTTACTGAGACGCTGTGATAAGGAGTTGTATAATATGTGATAATAGTATTGTGTATAATACTGGCTGTAATAATGAGATTTAAAGAATAAGATTCTCTTGACTTTATTTCAGAGCCTCTGGAACAGTGTACACTGCAAAGGATTTGGAGTCAGGTGAAAGGGTTGCCATCAAAGAGATTGATTTGACAAGGCAGCCAAAGAAAGAGCTCATCCTGAATGAAGTCAGAGTTATGAAAGAGTTCAATCATAAAAATCTTGTGAACTTCTTAGATGCGTATATAGTTGGAGATCAGTTGTGGGTAAGCTGCTTCATTGCATTTATTTCTCCTCCTCTCTCTTCTCAATTCTCATTCACATAATCATCTCTACCTCTCCTTCCATTCTACCACGAACAATAACAGCATTAAAGCTTCCGTCGCACAAAGACCTTACAACTCCACAAAGATACCGATGCCAACAAAAAATTAATTTTCCACTATGTCAAAATTCTAAGTATTGCTTCCATTTTATGTACAACCATACACAATTGCATTGAATTAATCAAAGAAATAGTAATAGGATTCATTTCCTTACAATTTACACAATGGTTTCACTTTTTGCTACTAATTCATCCAGGGTTCCATTTCTCCCCTTCCGAATGCATAAATGACAAATAAGTATTGGATAATTATGGTAACGACGTAAGAGACGTAAAATCGAACCTATGGTGTTTAGGGTAAAAATGGTTTTACGTCACTTATATAACCTACGTCTCCTAGGATGACGTAAAATTTTATGATTACGCGATCTTCTATCTGTACGTCGACGTAAAATTTTGCCAGAACTATGTATTATAGAAGTTAAAGACCATGTGATATGTGCTGTGGATGCAATAGGCAGTCAGGGAATTACAGATCTTTTTTGATTACCCCTTTCGTCAGTTTTGAAAAAATCAGAGAAAAAGAAAATGATACTTGGCAGAAATAATAATGGATTTTGTAATGTCCATTTTTAACCTGATTATTGCTCCTAAAGGCGTTGAATTGAATACGGTCAGAATTTTTTTTAAGAGATCAGAATTATAACTTTACAACCACAAGGGTTAACGAACAAAACTATACTGTATAACCAGTGGCGTATCTACGTATGGGCTCACCGGGTTTCAGTCCACCACCCTCATATTCCGGAAAAAAGGGGTTGTTGAAAAAATGGCCGCAAATGGCGTTTTTTGGGTCTTGAGCCATCCCAGAAGACTCGATAGACTCCCTGTAACAAAATCGTAGATAAGCCCCTGTGTATAATTTGAATACAAGGTCGTATATACATTAGGACACAATAGGGGCACATGCCTTCCGTATTTCCGTAAAATTAATTACTATATGGCGGAAATTAAGTATTAGTTAATGAAATCAATTGAATGTAATTAATAATTAACAAATTTAATTAATAATTAATTTTTTGGCATATGAATTAGCTAAAATTAGTACCACCAAAAAAGTTATTTTGGGCCTTCGACGGAAAGTAACCTCTTTTGTCTACCCCCACCCATTATTTCAATCCTATATAAATATTCTTTTGCTTAAATACCAACATGATGGTCTTTTGATGCTCCCGTTGAATAATTTGAAACACAATAAATAATAATATCTGAGTAGAAGCGACCTTTCAACCTTGATATTACGAATGGAAAACATCTAAGAAATTATCAAAAGTGTCGATTTATAAGCTGCTTTACAGTTTACAGTTTTCAGCAGAATGTTGAAATCTTATAACTTCTTACCTAGAAATAACATTGGACACATTTTATTTAAGAAATAGGTCGGCCATTTGGGATAAACTTCTTATGCTCTTTTTAATTAAGTTTAAATTAACTTTTTCTCACTCACCTGGGTATACGGATTATCATTTTACGAACATAATTTTGCCTGCATTCAATTGACGTGTAGAAAATGATGAATTTTCTGTGTAATAATAAGGAATAAGGAATGCAATCCTCTTATGCGAAACGTTACAGGTAGTCATGGAACTTTTGCAAGGTGGACCACTAACAGACGTTGTAATGGAGACGGTGATGAACGAACCACAGATCGCTGCTGTCTGCAAAGAAGTATTATTAGCTATAAGCTTTCTCCATAGTAAGGTAAACAAATGTTTTCTTCACCCTCAAATAAAATATCATTCAATATTATGTTGCTTCGCTTTACAACTATACATTTCAACATAAGAGGATTTCAGAGTCAATATTTTATTATGTATCTAAGACATAAAAATATATATTCTGGTAGTCCTGAATACGTAGAATACACTCTCAGAGAAAACATAAATGTCTTAAATAGCTGATAAATGGATGCAGCTCTTTCGCTGCTGGTTTTCCCTTTCTTAATTTATATTTGGTAAAATAAGTATAGAAGATAAAAAGGTTGGTGTACATAAAAAATGATAATTAATATATTTGGGTTTTCAATGAGACACGCAAACATAATGGAAAAATGTAAACTTTCATTGTTTGCAAGAGGTAACGTGAGACAGGTTACAAAGTTTAACATCAATTATCTTTATTATTTAACTCAAGTTTGCTAAATTAACATCTATATGTAAACGCACAATACAAGCGATATATAATCCGAAGCGAGATTGCAAACGTTATTTCGAAACTGTGATCATAAATTAGTACAGAAGTATATGAACACCTTGCTTTATTTATGGCAGTAAGATTTCACGACTTTTTGTTATTTACAGAATCAAAAGTATCTAAGCAGCTTACTATAATCATCTAGGTACTTACTTCTGTACTTTAATGCAGTAAGTAAGAACTACTCCGATTCTAAAGATCTGTAAAGGGAAGTCACAACAAGAAATATATGCTTGACAATCAATTTGTGTTTTCAATTTATGTCGCTTTTAAGGACAACAATAATATTTCGTAGAATCCATATCATTAGCTTCCCTCCCATTCAAACACATTTCTTACAGTTACACAGATATAATAATGCTATGAAGCTTTGACCTTGTTAGGGATATTTGTACGACATTTTTGTTATGTTGGTACCCGGTTCAGTCTCTAGTCACGCAGATCCCACAAACGGAGTTTTGTAGTTATGGCTCCACTCACCCAAGCTATCTTTACCTTTAGCTTTGAAGAAATATTATGAAATATATATTATGCATATTATGATTATAAGAGCAATCGTTTTGTGTATGACACTGATTCCAGTATTACTGATTATACTTTTATGTAGGATAAATTTGCATGCATTCAGTAATATTTTGATCTGAATTTGCGATAAATTCAATTCGCATTTATGTGTCAAAATGTTTTTCACGCTCACAAGAGCATCAGCAGCTTCATTTACTCAATGAGAATTTTAATGCACAAAATTGATGAAATTGTAACTAATTTACTGCTTGGGTCGACCGAAGTAGATTTAATTACACATGAATTTGTTTAAATGCAGAAATAAAATCTTTTCATTTGTTAAGATGTCTGTTTAAAGTTTGAGGCGTAATTACTATTCATTTGGAATTACATTTTCTATACTTTTTAATGGTTTCACAATTAATATTATATTCGTATCACATTTATTCACATATTCAACACATAAAAAAATTATTACACAATTCTTAAAACCATACTTACAATACTTGTTATATTTCGTGTATAATGTAATATTAAAACATCCAACGCATGCACAAAAGTGTCGAAAGCAAAAAGTTTGAACCAATTTAGTTAATTTCTTTTCACCCCAAGAACCAAGCTTCCAAAAGTTTGCATTCAAATCGTTCATTCTTGAAATTTCGCGTGGTTTTGCTAGACAGTGTGTATTACCTACAGTAGATCATGAAAGATTAACTGAATGACCTCATTTTAGAGTTTGACCTTTCCTGTAACCCCAACAGCACGTACTTCCGTAAAGTTTGAAAAAATCATGTAAATCCGTCAAGTGGCTTGGAAGGTTAGATAAGTAGATGGACAGACAGATAAACTGCGCATTGCTATAAAGCATCCTCCGCTATTTCATAAAGCGTAAAATATTGGATGATAATCTTGTACAACAAACGCTATGCAGTGAAAACACATCACGATAGTGCTGAATGGGAAATATTATTCGTAAGAGCCTATGCGTTAGGTTGCAATTGACAGTTGTCCGTAAATATTATTACACGGCAGTTGTGCTGGTATGATGTGGTATGTTGCGTGATTGTGAGTCCTGGTGAGAGCCTGTTGTGTTCGTTTCATTTCCTTTCACATGGAAATGTAATATTGTGTAATGCATCTGTCTGCAAAATGCTTCTTCAGTGTTTACTTTGCTAAATTTAGATATATTATACTGTATGATTTGTATCAGTAAGTTGCTTACTTACAATCAGTAAGCAAATCACCAAAGTTTAATCATAGTCACCACTTGTAGATACCAGCCGTCATGTTTAAAGACGGGAAAGACAGGCACGATAAACTTGAAGAAAGTAAAGACATATAAGTTTTAAAAAAGTACAAAATAGTGAGATGATTTGACAAGCCTAACAGGGACACAAACAAGGTTAAAACAAAACGGCAATAAACTAAGAATGTTTTTAAAAAACAGGCGTCTAACAATTACGCGAAAAAACCGTGCAGAATTTTTGCCATGCTCGTTTAGTCCTACCCGAAGCTCCTCTCCTCCCTCACTCCCAGTCTACAAGTTATTTGACAATATTTATACATGGAATGCATTTATAGACACTGAACACCAAAAATAGGCAAAATAAGTAAAACTTTACTTTTTTGAGCCATTTTATACAAAATAGACACTAAAAGGCACTGAAACCGATAATACAATAAGCAAATGCCTATATAGACATATGTACTAACAACAGGGAATCAAAAAACTATGGGAATCAAAAATAGACCTGTTTGTATGTGAAACGGATAGATACGGAGTCTCACACCAAATAGGAATTAAATAGCAAATAGAATAGACTTTTACATGTTTCTCCTATCTCTATGATGCTACTATATGTTGTTGTAATGTTGTAATGTTGTAATAAATCTAACAACTATAGAAAATTTCCGCTTATTCGGAAAACATCAAGTATGGAAATATTTATTGCTGGAAAAAACGGTTGCATACATCCTCTATTTTTGTATCAATTTTTTTAGTAGGATGATGCATTTCCACTAACCCTTCTGGTTTTAGCCACGCAAAATACAGCCACTTCTCCAATATGACGTAAGGGGCACTGTGAAACAAAATGATTTTAACTGTTCAAGACATCACAATTTTCCCTTTTTGATATGTCATTCTTCCTTCGTGTTTTTAGACGTTCCGCACCCGACTTGCTTACACCTTCTGTATAGGGTTAATGTTCATATTTTCTAGGAGGAATCGGTAAAACCAGAGTTCCTTTTACTGCTTCAATCGCTTTTTCGGCCTATTGGGTAATATGAAAATGTATTTACTGCTGCTTGCTGCACCGGTGATACGAGCTACCTTTATAAGTGGAATTTGCCTTGTTGGCCATTACAACTAAAATATGAGAATATTGTGATTGTGATGTGTAACTTCGACTACCTGGTGGCAAAGGAAAAGAGATGAATCCTCTGTGTTGTTGTTTACAGGGAATAATTCATCGTGATATCAAATCTGACAACGTTTTGCTGGGATTGGATGGATCTGTGAAAGTGACAGATTTCGGATTTTGTGCAAATGTTCAAGGGGATGAAAAGAGAAACACCATGGTGGGTACACCCTACTGGATGGCTCCTGAGGTATGTCCACAAATGCAGTCTTTTCCAAATAGATTAGTAAAAAATACATTTTCAGTACAATAGTAATCATAGCCTACGTTGTTCTTTTAAACGAGAAGCTATAAAATAGAAATAATTAAAATCCTATATGAACTAGAAATAAAAATTAGAAGTGGAATAAATAAGAGAAAGAAATTACTGTCATTTCAACGCTTTGTACATATAAACAGTAAATAGTTCCATATTTTTTTACTGTAAAGACCCGTTAACCCGTTTTTAATTTTTTTCTGCAGAAAGCTCCATGACATTTTCACCTGTCGTTTCGTGTAGAAAAGTTTATATGAAACTTATTTCCAATATTCCAATTATATAACGAGCATTGCATGTACAATTGCAATGCCACAATAATTGGTTTTATTCGTATTGAAGTGTTGCAGTTGTATGTATCTGTAAGCTATGCTCGTTAAAATCCATCTCTAAGGAATAATTAAAATGTGTAACAAAGTAACAATATCAATTTCAAATGATTAATTCATTTGTATCCATGAAATGAATAATGAAGCAAATATTATATATTAGTATTTTGTGGATGTGAACAAAAATATATATGCTAGAATTGGGATAAAAGATTACAAATGTCATTATAGCAGTAGGCAAATGAAATAGAGGCATTCGTATATGAACCATAACTACTAGCAAAGAGAGAATGGGAATTTTGTGATTATATTCATTAAAAGTGTCCTCATGGAAAATGTGATTTCTCTTCTACAATGGTAACACAATACCGGGACAGAGACAAAACCTATTTTGAGGTAGTTTAGCGAAAACGAAAATAACACACGCTCCGTTTGTAGGTACACTACGTACATTTTGATGTACAATTTATGGATTTACCTATAAATTACAGGTAAATTATAAATACTAATAGGTAAATACTAATATTATAGGCTATAATATTAGTTTGAACTATGAACCAATTATAACTAGTAACAAAGATACATGCATTACTAATTTTACTACAATGTAATCTTACTTTCTAACATCAGGAATATTTTTGGCAGAAATAATAATAGGTATAGATGTGTAGGAAAATTATTTCTGTTTTTTCCTTTTCTTGTAGCAAGTAATACTAAATTGCCCAAATAATATTTTACTTTTAGTTGCCTTGAAAATTAGAATATTGGGGTTCATAATTTTTGCTTTATGTTACGCATCTTTGGTTTTGAATGTATGATCATTCATCATTGTTAACATTTAACAAAATCACACGATCAATTATTTAGTAGCGAAGCTACTA
>JABASD010004109.1:0-16836 GCA_019776165.1 Pogonognathellus flavescens
AATCGAAATGTGCGTATTAGCAGCTAATTTTTTGTGTGTGATGTACAATTGGCCATAGCATTCGCCATGTAAAGTTTCATTCGAATCGGCTTATGACACTTCTGGTGGTTTGCTTGTCAGCTCAACATCCACTCCAATCCAAATGCATTGAAATATTTTCAGGTTCAACCAAACACCCTACACAACTTTTATTTTACTTCACTCAAACTTCCCCTATTATCGCAAGTAACTTAAGCCTGAGTAAAGATAAGCCCAAGCAAACCTTCGGGTTGAGAATTCAGAACACTTCGGGTAGTTCCACAACGTCCCTTCTTCGTTTCTTCTTCCTTGCCCCTACTTGTCTAATTCTAAATGTTGCTTATCTCGTGCTTGAATATTACACACTCATTCTTCCAATACATCACTCACTTTTCCCAACATCCACTCTTGCAACCAACCACTAAATACTTACAGACTCATCATTTCCATAACATCCATAATAATAAATAAATAAATAAATAAGCTTTTCTATCTCTCAGGCCTATCAGCATCCGTTTCTTATTAATATCCCATATTTAAATTGGGATAATTGGGAGACGATGAATTTTTTTGCTGACTGCAGATATTATTTACAATTGATGTTTTCGTGGAATAAAAAAATGTTTAAGAGAGAAAGAAAAATTTTCGCACCTAGCAAGTGGGCTAAAGCTTTGCCTGGGAATTTGAGCATGGTGATGGGCGGTTCGGGCAACAATCCGCTGACACTATCATCACCATATTCCTGAGACAAATCTCTTCCGGCTTCAGCAGCTTCTCTGAAAGCTTCCAATTTGAGTTTTTGATGACGTTTGCTGGCCAAATGTTCTTTGATACGATCCGATCTTGCCCCAATAGATTGGCAGCAAAATCTGCACACCAGAATTCGCACCAATTGTCCATCACGAATGATGGATCTGGATGTAAAATCCACACGATTTTCTGCTGCGTATTCATCTACTCCTTTCCTTTTGCGCCCATTGCCTTTCGTTGGTCGGCCTCCGTGAGACAAAAACATTTTGATGGTTCACTTCAAAACTCACTTGACAAAATTTAACGTGTAGTGCAAAATATTGAACTGCCCTATTACGAAATATAAACTACACTATTATGCGAAACCCTGAGGTTCGTTTTTATTTGTTAATGCACGAATTCATAACTGTATAAACACAAAATAATCAACTAAAATGATTTCGGAATGAAAAATCAATCACAAAACAATTATTCAGGAGAACAGAACTGACAATGCCGTGTGACATTTGTGTCAAACACTTGTTGAACTCAAACGAGAAATTTCGGGTGGTAAAAATTGGTAGGAGAGAAACAAGTGGAACACATCAGCAACTTGTTGCTGTTTGTTATTATTATTATTTTAGAGCGAGATTTTGAGAAACACAGAAACTGTGAGCGAACTGAATCCAGAGGAATATTTGGAGAAATTGTACACTATCGGGACAGCAGAACGTGTTGGAAGTTGGTTGAGACGTTTGCGGACACGGTGTAAAAGAATGAGAAAGAATAAAAAGTTGGAATGGATTTTGGATTGTGCAGCTGTTTGAGTGTTGCTATTAGGCCTAGAGCCGAACTCGGACTGGGAAGAAGTGACAAAGAGAAGGGATCGCTGGTGGATCGGACGGGCGGGCGGTAGACTTTCGGACGGGGTGGCAGTTGAGGTGGCTGGCTGGTTGGTGGTTGCTGCTGCTGCTACATCGCGGATAAATGTGTGCGGATATGATACTAGGACATGCCAAACTGAATCGAGGCCAAGACAAGACAAGGAGGAGGCTCTCTCTAATCCTACCCTGTTCTGCTGAATTGACGATGCCTCTCTGTGGCCGAGTTCTACGTGTTCTGGCTCTGCAGAGTCTCCAAGTCTCAGCTCTGTACTTAATTAGTGATAACCAACTTCAATTAAATCCCGTCCCAGTCCCATTCACTCCCAGCAAATTCAACAACACTCACTCACAACTACTCTGCTCCAACAACAACCAAACACAACAAAAACTGCTACATGCAGATATTATTTGTGTGCACACAGTCAGTGTGTAGATAGTAGATAGGCCTTCATATAGGAGATACCTGCAGTACTGTAGTCATATAACAATGTATAACCATATATAACAATATAATACAACAATATATAACAATTAACAATATAAACTGTGTGGAGTGTGTGAGTATGTGCGGCAGGTAATAAAGTTTGGGATGTGGGTAGGACTGGTTGAGGGAATATGCGTTTATAGAAATAGATATGCGATATATATGCTATGCGATATATATATAAGTTCATGACGGTACACTACTTTACTGTATTCTCATTAGATTGCATTAGGTTGAAACTGAATAACGGTGAACAAGTGTCTTGTCTTGAGGAAAGCTCCTGGCTGCTCACACTTATTAAAGTTCTGTGTGAGAAGGAGGTTTGGTGGTTGGGCTGGCTTCGTTCTGCTGACTAGATTCATCGAGGGACTTGTAAGGTGTACCATCATATTATTATTCCTCCACTATGCAAGGCCTGTGCTGATCTCACGGGAGAATCTAAACTCTCTTTATGGTGTAGCCAGAAGAAACGAGGAGGTAAGGTAGTCGACTCGAATCGGTCGAGACTCAATTCCTCAATGCTGCAGTTGCCGTGTTCTTTTACCTGTCGAGCAGTGTGGGTAGCAGCAATCCATTCGTGGTGACTCTCTCAGTAGAGTTCTTCAGTAGAATGTTCCTTCAGTACATTCGTTCTTCAGCAGAATATTCCTTCAGTAGATATTCCTTCAGTATATTCGTTCTTCAGCAGAATATTCCTTCAGTAGAGTTCTTCAGTATAATTCACCTGGTCTTATTGCTCTCTGGTCTGGTCTGCATGGGCAATGGGCATGCCCTGGCCCTCACTCTACTGTAACTCTCTCGCCTGGCATGGCATGATGGTCTGTTCTTATTCTACTGCTTCTATGCCTACTATTCCTCCTAACTATGCCCTGCGTGGCATCCTACTAACAGAATCGACTCGACAACGAAGCAGTATCTTCTGGGCATCGCATATCACTTCGTATAAGGAACTAGAAAAGACAATCGCACTCAATGTTGCCTGCTTCTCATTCTTACGTTCTTCTGATTCCTCCCCGTTCTTGAGTCTTGTGTTCTTCAGTCTCATCATGTTCTTCTGAGTCTGGTGTGTTCTGGTGATATGTGAGCCAACCAACCATCACCACCACCACCAACAATCAGAAACAGCAACTGAACTGAAAGTAGGCTGCTCGGCTCTAACATTGTTGAACAACTTGCCTTTGGCTGATCGTATGGCAGGCAGAATATGCAGAGTCTGTTCTGCAGTGGATTCCTTCGACAAGAAGATTCCTCGAGCAACATTTCTTACAGGGAGCTCCGCTCTCACACACAACAACCCAGCCAAGTCCAACCAAGCCAAACCAAGTGAATTCAAGCCAGGCACTAGAAGATTTCAAACTCGTTTCCTTCGCTGTACTTTGCTCTTGCAATAACTGAAATCCTTCTTTTCCTCTGGCTCTTTCCACCTGCTTCTTCTCCACGCTCTGTGCATTCACCTACTTGGACTATCGAGACTCAATGTTTATGTTCTCAAACAGAGAGAGCTGCAATATGCCCATCTACCTCTTCTATATACCTCCATTTACTTCTTTATGCCTCCATATACTTCTTTATGCCTCCATACACCAATATAGCTACAACTAGAGTCATCATTTATACCAACTACCCAAGAGGGCTACTAAAGCGGAGAGGAACTGTGTGAGGGATTTACACGGAGATGTAGTTGAATGAGACGCTTAGTGGCCATCCGAATTGTCTTACAGAAAAGAAGACTTGCGAGATAGGAATAAATAAATGAAGGGACTTGGCAGAATGTGTTGTGTTGGTTGTGGTGTCGTTAGGGCATCCGTCGTCCTCTTCTTCTCTTCCCTTGATTCAGAATTGTGGTGACCGCAGGCATCGTCGTGGTCCGTCGGCCGAAGAACGCAACATGACAACAGCACTGCGAAATGAAACCAAAGGAGCCTGTTGACTTGCCTTGACTTGTCTCTCAACTCTTGGCTCTAAATGGCTCTCGTCTCATAATTCTCTTACTTACAGGCATTTACTGCAAATCAACGGGGTCACTCAGATTTCGCAAATATTCATTGCGTCGCTTTCAAGCGTTCTGTGGCCGTAGCCTCTGTACCTACATCCACACACAACTCTCCGCCTTTCCTCGTTCCTCCACTCTCTGCTTTGTTTCTGCACTCCCTGCATTCTTATCAACTTATTCTTATGTAAGAAATCTAACACAGCTCCTTCGAGCTCAACTTCATTCAAACAACATTTCAGCCACGACTTATACCACTGCTTCATCCCATTAAGCAATTCTACTCGCCTAACACACTCACAACTAAATACCACCAACAATCTTATACTCTGTGGATATCACACTGGTGTATATGCTTCTATTATTTATAGAGTCAGTAAATCAAAACAGAGTGTTGGTCTTATTCTGTGTACAAATAAGACTACGAATAAAAAGTGGGTGGAAATATTGACGGTCAGTGTGTGATATAGTAAATGCACGCATGGCTTGGTGGTATAGAGAGACGTAGTAATATCTGTAGTAATTCTAATTGCTTACTGTGCGCTGTAGCATGTGTACAAACAAAGTACCTAAGAATCACATTGGAAATAGTAGGAGCACTACAGTACACAGAGACTGACAGGTAGTTAGTACATGCAGTTAGAGTGCAAAGTGGTGATTGTATAGACATATATTACATGGATATAGGCTATAGGCATATTACAAGCGATATAGGCATATTGCATGGGATATATAACAATCATGTAACTACAGGTACAAGTACAGGTACAACTACAGGTCATTCTCATTGTATGTAATTCAGACATGTAGGCTGTGGATGCGTAAAAATGTGCACACATGATGATCAGAGTTAGCTCACATTGAGTTAGCTGTTCCTATGTGTGTGTGTAGTGGTAGTAGTAGAAGAACGTAAAGAAGGGCTAGAAGTATGTATAAGTAGTGTAGTAGTATGGAATGGAGTGGAAGAGATAGAAGTGAGAATAGAAGTAGTCTGTGTGGAAAAGTATGTTTGTTCCTGGCCTGGCAGAGCTCGTTGCTTGAGTATGATTGAGTGAATTGAGCTGGTGTCAATGTTCAAGGATCACAACAATGCGATGCAATGTAAAAATGCAGTGCAATTGCGAGATTGTAATTGTATATGTAGCACTACTACACAGGTATTAGCATTATTATTATTAGTGAGTACGCTAAGGCTGCAGCAAAAACACAACCTCCATCTGAACACACATAAGCACATGACTCCTACATAAATAATTCATTCTGCACTTTCTGAAGCTCTGCACCTACAACCACCACTTCGACTTCCATGCTTATTTATATTACAATTACGACAAGACGGGGATGCTTGTGTTGTTCTCAGTAAAAAAGGGTTGCGATGTGTAGGAGTACAGGAGCAGCAGTGCCACGGTGGAATTATCACAGGCAAACACCTTGCTCTACCTTTTCTAATCTCTTTCCATCTTATTCAGGAGAGCGACTGGTCATAGAACACAGGAGCCGTGGACTGCCATAATGCAATGTAACTAATAATAAGAGTACGGATACTTATATTTACACTTACTTATATTATACTTACACTTAAATTTATATTCTACGCCTAATTACCAACTGTTTCTTAGTATTTACTTTTATTCATTCTAATGCTACGCTTCTTGGTCCAACTCATTGTCAGGCCTCTGTCCAATTTAATTGTAACCATCCTAAGTATATAAATAAATCTGTTTATATTATGAATAATCCTCACGGAATGAGAGCAGGATCGGGGAACATGGAAAATGCAGCATCCTCTGCTGCAGACATTAACACTGGCATTCTCTTTCTTCCATTCAGTTTTGCACCCGAACCTGAGGTGAATAAGTGATGGAAACTGAAACATGGCAATATTATGCGGACAGAGAGCGTAATGAAGTTAAGGCTGTGTCTGGTGCTTGCAAAACATATTTGGATTGTTTGTTCGGAGTTTTGAGCAGACCACTCCTGCTGTAAAAGCAGCAGGTGTTGGTGTTACAGTTAGTAGTTCGTGTACCTGGGAAGCCAGGCGGAAAGCACAGGAGTGTGAGAAAATGATGAAATGATCATTGTGTTCACTAATCTATGCATCCTTTATTCCGTACAACTCAACCTGTCCATCCACATACTCTCAGCCATGCATTTTCCGTTCCTATTCCTTCCTGGCTGAAATTAGGAGAGCTGGCAATCGGGTTTAGTTCTACACAAGCACTAGCAGCCATAAAAAGCAAAGTGGGTAAAGTGGAAATGTTTTTTATTTATTGGACGATTATTCTGAGTTAATGACGAAGCCAGACTTTTCTGGGGAGAGATAAACATTTATTAGTGAGTGTATTTGTGCGAGGGATACGTATGGCGCTGGGATTAGTGAATTATAAACAGAATGATTCGTATAGGTAGTGCGGAATTAGTTTGGAAATGTGTGGTAGTTGAATAATAAGCTGATTAGGCTGTGCTGAGCAGAACGGTATAGTTATGTTAAACACGTTTGCACATTGATTGAAAGGATGGAGCCGAGATAGTGGCTGTTATAGGACTATCAAATATATTGGGAGTGTAAATACATTGGGCTTATAAATATATTAGGCGTATAACTACAATAGGAGTATATAGATATAACATTAGGAGTATAAATTATATATAAATCCCCTGCTGCTTAAATGCATGGCATTTCTCTTGGTGAATTCGAAATCCCTGTTGGATTTAGAAAAGTTCGGGGTTGAGCCGTAGGTAATACCATGGATGGCTGAAGATGATCGTAGAGCTACGGCTTGTACAGCTTAACAAAGTATGGCATGGATGATGGGAGTGCGGGAGGCATGAAAGTCAACCACTTGTTGTATTTTGTATGTTTAACGTGGTCGTCGTGTATGTCTGTTCACAGGTTTCGTTCCGCAGAGTTTGCCCACAGTTTAGATAACTCTGGCTGCATTGTACACGTATTTATTCTACATGTCTCTCCGTGGAGAGGTGGTTCGGAGTGCTGGCACGTAGTAGTTCTTTTCGCTATACGCAACCAGTACACAGCCCAAGCCATCCCGAAACTTCATTCCTCTTCACATTCAACTTCACTTCATTTAGCCTGGTTTGCTTAGCATCGCTTAGAAGTTCAGTTAGCAGAGCACTGCCATGTAAAATACAAAATTGGTGTTCACGAGAGCAGAGACGAGCCTGGTATGCAGACTACGGTGTTCTCTCGGGGATCGGAGTGTTTCAGAGTGAGTGCCTGTTATGATTGCTGGGAGCAGAGATATGCCACGTAGCTGTATGGACACATTGTATGTGAAGTACACGGAGAGCGTTTATGGTGAAGTGATATTGGAGCAATAGTCACATCGGCAGAGCTGCAGCAACGCAGCAAAGGAAACGAACGTGTTAAGCAGCCACCAAAAATAGTCACGTTTACGTGCAAAGCCAAACCAGGCGGATCGGGGATAATAGTTCGTTCACATACGAGGTCTGTTGCTTCGGTCGGTGAGTCGGGATGGTCGGTCGGTGGGTTGAGTTGGAATCCAATGGAAATTCTAATGCATATTATTACAACTTTGCAAGCACACACACACCACACTCGTCTATCGCCTGCTTTCCCCGTAATGTGCTCGTCAACAGGCTCCTCGTTCTGTGGTCCTCTCCGTATCTCTGTACACGTTCTGCTCCTACAATGTATCTCTAATGCCTTTTGAATTGAACATCCTCGCTCCGTCCACTGACACAACTCTCAGTCCAATACAAATACTAATTCCCTTCTATCATCGTCATACTGTACTTTTTGGGATTTCGCAGCCAACACATAACAGAAACACTGTAGCATCAACAGTACATTCAAATTTATACAGAATCAGTTTGGTCTAGATCGGTTTAGCCATGCATGCATTCAATTAAACACTCCCTATTGTACAAAGTTCAATGCAGAGCTGGGAACCACTTCTTCCCGTTGTAGCTAGCTCCAGCTTTCAATACCACATTTCCCTATCTACAGCATCGCTCCATGCAAATCCCACAATATTTAACATTAATTACAACTAATTTACTTCACGGACATATTTAAATTTGAAATTAACTTCCAAACGTCTGAATCAAATCGTAAGGCTTTCCGATGATTTTGAAATAATATCAACATAAATATTTCTAATGACCAGATTTGTTTACAAACATTTTGAAATGTATTCAACTGTATTTGTAAATACTTATGTAAATTAGTATGAAAAATATTCTTCAGCTACATGAACCGCCTAAACGTCTGAATTCGGAATTGAGTGTGTAGGATGGGATATAATGTAGAAACTTATTCGTTCCCATCTCTAAGCTCAGAGGAATTGTTGAGGAATAGTAATTGTATGCGATGCGTACATATTGCAGGAGTTACATGGAATGGAGTAGAATCATTGAGCCATAGGAAGATTACGCGTAGGATATTGAGTACATGACAAGACACCGAAATCCACAGGTTGTTTTCAGCAGACACGATTTTCCCCTGTGAAATTGGTTTGGAAAATAGCCCACTATGCCTGCTTTATATTTTGTGAGGATGACGATTCGTTTTGGGAACTGCCGTGACGTACACGACTAAGAATGTCTTTACTTTCATTTTTTGCTCAACTGCAAAAGCAATACTGATCATCAGTTCGGGTCATACACTTCATGCTTCCAAATATTTGCTCTTCAAATATAACATGTAGTTGCTCATCGCATTTTTCAAATGACAGTTTAAAGTAAGGCAATCAAATACGTCATCTTATTTATTTTTCATAACATATTTTCACGGATTGTTTTCATGAAAGATGATCAGCGATAGTCAATTTAGAGTCTGCAGTTTACTTTGCTTAAGCTTTGTTCATATCAGAGCTACATTATTTTGCAACTCGAGAAATTTCTGCACAGACCGCATTGGCCTGGCACATCACATCCGAAGTTTTCCTTTGTACTTTTAAATCTTCCTATGCAATTAACTGATGTAACCAAAATAGCATATTAATGTGTGATGTGCACGATACGATGCGACATAAAATTATATTCGAATAAATTGTTTTATGGTCTGTTGGGGAAGATGAGCTTGCTAACTGCTAACTATAAAGCTTTGAACTGAACTGAACGAGGCTCAGTTTCTCTTGTGTAAATAATGTGAATGTGGAAAGTCATAAAATGCGATCGTCTCATGCTCCAGGATAAAAATCTCCGAAGTTAAGATCAACAAGTGGCTCTGACAAAAACAACCCATTCGTGTCTATTAAAAATGCTGTGACCACGAAGGGTTTCTGCGTAACAATACTTCCATGTAATTTCTAGTGCAAAGGCTATTATGTTTGATGTAAAAGAAATGTGGTGCACGTACATAGAAGATAAAGTTGACGGTAAACAAATATTTAAGCTAATAAAATGTCCCCAACATTGGATATAAAATTTGTAGACATAACACAGTCAAAGAGTCCATTCTAATCTCAATATTATTCTGAATGGTTAGGAAATCTTATTTTGTGTGCAGCCTTCTTTTCAGTATTGCTACAGTGCTTAAATATTATTTATCTGTCCAACTGTCTCAAAATGTTTCTTATTATTAAGCATACCTTAACACAATCTTTAGCATTGATTGTCATTTCCAATTAAGTAAATAACTTACACATATTGTGGAGAAAATTGTTCCAGAACAAACTTTCCCATGATAGGTTTCCGAATTCAAATTCAAATTAATGAATACTTAATTTGAATAATAATCATAATGAATCGTCACAATTCATTAGTATAATATCATTATGCTGAATAAAATTATATTCGTACAATGTCAAGAATGTCGTGCTTGTAATAATAAATACGATTTGAGAGAAGACAATGAGACTACTTCAGAGAAGTGCTAATGCTCCCAGAACTTTGACTGATAGAAATTGTGGCATTGAAAATGAATGTGTATTGAAGTATTAGCAAAAGTTAATTTAGAATTAGATTATATAGGGATTATATGTTTTATTCTTCTAAAAGTTACAGTTAATTCTTTCCCAAGACTTTCAGTTAAACTTTACTGCAAGATAGAAAATGGAAGATGTATAGAAAGTTGACTAAAGTTGCTCCACATGAATCTCTGTAGTTAAACTTCCACTCCAAGAGATTGCAGTTAGAGTTGTCGAATGTAAACTGTTGTTAATTCATATACTGTGGCATGATTTCGAATATAGCGTAATAATCATAATGTATATGTAATTATAAAATTGTTTCTGAGAGACAAGTAATTTTCCTATGTTGTTGTAAACGTTGAGATTTGCGGGTGTGCTGACATTGGAAGATCGGGGATGCTAATACAGAGTTATTATGCTGATTGCGACTGAAGTGGAGGTAAGAAAGGTTTGGTTGTTTACAATGTTGGTCATAATCAGAATAAAATGTATGGCAGAGTAAAATCAATAGGAGAGTTGCTGTTATTTGGTGCTGTGAGTTGAAGAAGCGTTGGTGGAGAAGTGAGAGAAATTGATATCACATGAGATTCATGTCACGTCACATTATATTAGTTTAAAGTCGACTAAGTTGTTTGGCTGTTCGTGTTTTTTATTTTGCTTGTGGCTGTATGAAAGAATGTTTGTTTGCTTAGCCTTGCTCCACACACGCAGCAGCAGCAGCGAAGCAGAGGACTGTCAAGTCAGACGGAGGAGATGAGGACACAGGACAAGTGACTGAAGATAAAATAATAATGCACGGACTGCGGACATAAAGAACAGGCCAGATAAAAGACACAAGATGCAGATCTGCTCAAATAACAACAAGTGCTACGAGGGACTCTTAATTTTTATGTCCGTCACAGAGTTTCGGATAGCCCTGTCATGTGTCATCTTCGCAGCCAACCAACCTTCGCTCTCTCTATATGCAGCTCTTTCTCTTCCACACACAGCTCCTTCATTATCTCCTCTTACACATACGAAACATTCGTGGCTCAGACTCTTTATTCATTATACCAACAACTTGTTCGACGCATAGGCAAATCTTTCATCGGAATTTAAAGAACTGTGAAGATAAAGAGACTGTGCGTGGTGGCAGTGGCACTGAAGCGCAGAGAACTCTCAGCCCTCACCAAACCTTCCACATTTCCTCTTCTCTCCTCTTCTTTCGGTTATTATCGTCAACAATACGAAGAAGAAGCAGGAGGGGAAAGATTAGGAAACTCTGGTTGAGTTCTGGGCAGGACTGCTTGGACTGAGCAAATGCAGAGACTCTGAAAGAGGAAAGAAATGCCTGGACGTGGTTGTGTGATATGTTGAGTTGTATGGGAAGAGTGAGTGGAGTGAGCAGAGTCAGAGTCAGTTGAGGTTATTAAATAAAAATAAAAGGCAGAGCAATAAAAGAGGATTGGTGGTGGTGCAAAGTGTAGCAGAGCAAAGAACGGACTTTTTCCTCATCACAATCTCTTGCATGACTGTGACGTTGCAGCTCACAGAACGTTCATTGCAAGCCGAGTGAAAAAATGGGAACGGGAAAGCAATGGAGAGCCAAGGAGCAGAACACGGCTAATCCTAATAATAATATTATTATCATCTCTCTTCGTTTTATTTGATGATACACAAATATCCTCCTCAGCTCCACCGCCACGATCTTCTCTCCTTCCATCACACACTTTTTGCTCGTTTTCGATATTCTCTGCTCTCTCTTCCACTCCTAAGCCACTCACCATCAACTCAACTCCTCGGCTCCATATGCCTTCGTTGCGTGCCACGCCAAAAGAGAAACAATGGTAATAATAATACAATAGCTCACCTTAGTCTCTTCTGCTCTGAATACAATCCCTACACACAGTTCCCACTTCTTCCCAACCAAATCCAATTATGCCCATCCAACAAACATTCTGCTCATCCTCTGTCAAAACTCCCCGCAGCTACCAACCCCCGCCACCAACTCCACTCCGGCCAAATTCACATATCCTCACCACAGTGCAAAATAACTCGAACCTATATAATACGCATCCAATCAAACAGGATCATGTCGATGTCGCACAGAAAACGCAACACACTCAAATATCCAGTTCATGTCACACAGACTCCAATTATGCAAAAACAAAGCAATTTTCATTTTATCCTTCCATCCTAAATTCAAAATATGTTTAAGGTTTATGCAAGCAGAATTTTTCTACCAGCAGGAATATGAATACCTATACTAGTCTGAAAATACACGTGAATTTGAATTGTATGTGTGAGTGAGGAACGTCATTGTACGGATGCCTCATAGAAAATTGTTTGTACTTTGGTCGACCGAATATCCCAGTCACGGTCTCAACTGAAGAATTGCTACTAAGTAGCTGGGAACTTGTTGCGTTCCGTTCGGGTACAATTGGTTGAACTCATCAGTTTGTTTGATGGACTGGTAGCATACCAAGTTTGTATATGTTGGAGGATATAATACTACATTGACTTGAATTTTATTACATGGGATGAGAAAGAACCGAGTCGGAGTGATAGGACGAAGGGAGGTTTGGAAGCGAATTGAGTTGGAGCAGGTATAGGGAGACTTGGGTTGTAGCGTTGAGGTTGTAGTGCTGGGAGTGGAGTGTGTGTTGTGCATAATGAAACGAGAAAGAATAAAATGAAAATAATTTAATGAAGAGAGGAAGGAGCTGCAGAACCAGACAGTCTGCCCAGGTTGTTATTACGGAGAAGCTGGGAGTGTAATAAGAAATGAAAGGAGCCTGGGAAGAACAGGCGACTTTTAAAGGTTGAGACTGGATGGCGATACATCAACTGTGATGGAATTTCCCTCCACCCGACTTTCATGGTCTAGCCGGAAGGAACAGTAAGCAGGCGTGCTGTGTGCACTAGTAGTGAGTAGAAGAAGCAGGAAAAGAAGACGAAGAAGAGGACTGAGAACAAGAAAAGAATAAGAAAAAGAAAAGGTGAGGCGAGTGGTTGTTGAGATGGAGTGGCCGAGCGGAGTCCAATATCAAAAGGACTGGCGACTCTGAAAAGAATATGACGAAGAAAAATGCTGGGTGTACGCGCAACTATTTCATTCCGGATTGGCCATTAAGTGAGGTGAGCACTCCGCCTTCGGGATATTTGCCTGTTGCTACATGCCCGCTCTGTCTGAAGTGAACCCGTGTGTCCTGTCTCTCTTCTCCTCCATTCTTCTTCCATCAACCACCTTCTCCTTATAATTCCATCTCCTTATAACTCCATCTCCTCTACTTATACTCTATGTCTCTTGTCTCTAGTAACTCCATATCATGCTACACAACAACAACAACACTCCTGCCTTTCTTAACGTTTGCTTGCTCTGGTCTTTGCCTTCGCTCCGTCACTCCGTCTCCGTCTCACATTGTGTAATAGCAAAGTCATGCTAGCCCTGTGCTAATGGCAAATACAAGTTGCTCTGCCAAATGCTTATTTCTATGTTTTCCGTGTATATAGAAAGTAGCTGTTTATATGGAAATGTTTTGGTGGTGGTTGTCGTTATATGGTAGTTGTACGTAATGGCCCAGCCATTCTTCGTCAGTTCAGTTCATTTCAGTTCATTTCAGTTTAGAAATTATTACAAAGCTGCAAGAGCGTGGATAACTCCCAAAAAGCATTCTTCGCTTATGCCATGCTATGCCTGCCACGGCTTTCTTTCTTTCTCTGTATTATTATTCCTCGTCTGCTCTTGCACTGCTTACACTGGGCTGTTTTTACACACGGATGCGACTGCACAGAAATACAGATACGCGTAGCAGGGATAGAGCAGAGGATGAGATGCACACAGTAATATTGTTACATGGAGATTGCTGCACACATCTCTCTGGTTCGGCTTTATCTACGCCCAAGGCCAACACCAATAATGGTAAAAGGGCATTAGCCCTCCGTGAGCTCTTGTCGACTGCAACCGGCTCCGCTCTTTTCCACCACCAACGTTACCACTTGTAAATCCTATAATGATATTCCATTCCCATCATCATCCGTCTGTTTCGTATAAACCCCGTGCTTTTTTCCTATTCGGGGGTTTTGCCATTCCATTCTATTCAATTCCTACACAAACCCAAATCAACTCTGCATTTTACACGCATCACATTCACATCTCTTCACATCACTTCACTCCAATCCAAAAATGAATTGGGAACACCACCAGGCATCGCAAACCTCTCTAATATTTCGCCCTACGCTCAAATTCACAGTCATGTGCTTACATAATGTCAAATATCTACACTGACATGTTCAATGTCTTCAAATCCTATTCCGTCCAACACACTTCACAAACACAGCCAAAATTCTACTCACAACAAGCATTACTTCCTATCAGCCATAACTCCCTGCATTCTACATATATTCTGTATACACGCATGCAGAATATATATTTACAGTCATATCATCATGTCAAACCACCCATGTAAATGTTAAACATAATATTCAATTAAACCAATATCATTTTCAGTTATTATAATAACGCACTAAACAACTCGCTACTTGCTATGGACCTACGTTCTTATCAGCTGCATTGCTTATAAAATTATTTTAGGCAGCACAGAACGTCTAAAACCATTTTTGCTGACAATAGAAACAGCTTGATCCATCTAATACTTTTTGCCGATTCTAAAATAAAAAATAAATATCCTTTACCAAAAATCTCATTTTCAAACTAAGTCTGTGTGTAGAAACGCAAAAATAGATGCTATAGAATTGACATGCTGTAAAAAATTATCTCAAGTGGGTGGACCAATTAATTAATTTTTTACTTGTTCAATTAAACTAAAATTAGCTTGCAACGTTATATCGAGTGAACGAACCATTGTGCAAAAGACACTTTAAATATTTCTCATAAGCGTGGAATGAAACAGTGTTGTAAAATATCTTGATTGATGGACAAGGATTTTAAATAAAAAATAGTAATCAATTATTTATACAGATATTTATTACTGCATTTGTTTGGTGAGAAATTATGAGTTTGAATTTTAGTCGCATAACATTTGAAAAGTGACTAAAAATTCCGTGTGTACATTGAGCATTGACAAACATTTGTAGAGAGTTTACATTCAGAAAGCAAGTGTGTGGTTTACATGTTGACGTACGGAGCCAGAAAAATAGAGAGACGGGCTTATCTTTTCTCCTCTATTCAACCCGAAGATATCTCTCATGTCATAGCAATTAACTGACGATGAGCCAATGTTCAGTGCTATCTGTATCATTTCATGAAGCTTGAGTCCGATAGGCGAACCTAGTCAGGCATTACGTAATGCAATGCGGGATAGAAGCTTCTCCCAACTATACACTCCTTTAGGGCCACCTATACTTAAGCTCCGTGTTAACTCCATGATAAAACATCATGAAATCCTCTGCTGCAGCAAAAATTGAGTTTGGATGATCCCATCTCAGCTTTATCACATCTTGAATAAAATCCTTGACGTTGCTGAGAAATGAATGCGGTTGTTGGTTGATGTGAGTGAAATGAGTCTGAAACAGAAGACAGGAGCAGAGGAGCATCTCTAATCTCTCTGCAAACAAATACTCTCAAGTCCAAGTGATGTAACATAAGTGGACGAAATTAAATCAAAGACATAAACTCCACACAGAAAAGACTCGGTTGAGAGTTAAGGGGGCAAATGCCAAGTCATGTCATAAAAGACAGTTCATAGGCTGTAGCCACATGCAGGATAAGTAGACACTCTCAAAAAGATGCAATCGAATACTTTTACAAATCAACTCAATTCTCTTCATGACTTTTTCATGGTTCTGCTTCAAAAACTGTGTCCGTCGTTAACTTGCACCATTTCAGCATTCATTCTATTTTCGTTTGTATTTATATCCTTATCGTTTATTCAACTTTCTAGTAATTTGCTTGTAAGTCACACCGAATCCTTTCTAATCACAAACGACAAGCCACAGCAAAAAGGCTCATGGTATGCGTATGGTCACTGCAACGTCCCCAATTAAATTATTAAGTAGCGTAAGCTACTTTAAAAGATGGTAGCTAAGTCTGTCCGTCCATCTGTGGCCGTTATGCCTAACTCACGAACGGACCAACAGAATCAACACAATTCGTTCAAACTTCTCACACGTGATCTCTGGGTCACAACAAAGCTCCAGTTCAAAAATGGGGTCAATCGGTGACATACAATACTTAGTAGCGGAAGCTACTTTACAGGGACGTTCAGTCTGTTGGTCTGTCTATCTGTCATAGCGACTTCTCTCAAACAAATTAACTACAAATAGATCAAATTTTGTCCAAAAATTTGACAATAATAAGTAACAACTCATTTTACAACAACAGTTATCATATCATACGCTACTTTATTACAGCCGTTTTGCAATGGTTTATTTTCATATCACATCCTCATCATTTGCATTTATTCATTTCTATCCACAATTCAACATTTCTGTTATAATGCATATACTGTCCACAGTCCACTTAAAATATTATTTTGGAATTTCAAAATAATAAAGACACTTTCAGTGCAACAAATGAAAGATAGATATCACTGAGTTCACAATAAAGAGTTTATTCTGAAACAAATAATTAAAACTTGTAGGAGTCCACCTTGAAGTAAAGTCTAATTAATTTCCATGCATGAAAAATATGTGCTTGTTTGGTATTAGTGATTCGTGTTACTAAAATTGAATGTGATAATTTGCAATAATTATTTTGGGGGTTGCTCCCATTTTATATTGGTGTGGTTCAATATTTGTTGAAGTCTCAAGTTGAATAAACCAATGTCCCAGGAAGAACTAAAATAGGGAAACAGTGTGAATCCCACGTGGGCAATGGCAAGAAAACCCACGGGGGAA
>JABASD010004110.1:0-16833 GCA_019776165.1 Pogonognathellus flavescens
CAGACAGACGGACAGACGTAAAACCCATTCTTATACAAGTATCTCACGATACTTAATAATCTTGACACTAAATGCTGCAAGAGAGGCAATTAAAAAATAGTTAATGAAATCTAATAACAGGCAATAAAAAGTATTCTTTGA
The DNA here is from genome assembly GCA_019776165.1 of Pogonognathellus flavescens. Taxonomy (NCBI): domain Eukaryota; kingdom Metazoa; phylum Arthropoda; class Collembola; order Entomobryomorpha; family Tomoceridae; genus Pogonognathellus; species Pogonognathellus flavescens. Next base: position 142 of record JABASD010004110.1, read on the forward strand.
TATGCCCTAACACTTATACAAACATCTCATATTTTATAACACAGTCAGAAAATCCTTGTGAGAATTGTATTCTGACGATTCTGCTGTCCATGATACGTTTTGTGTGTCACATGGAATAATCGCCAACATAGTATAACCAGAAAAACAATGTAGACAAATGTCGAGTCAGTGAACAAACATCTTGTGACTTGTTAATAAAAATATTTTCGTTTATCATTATGTTAGCTTAATGCATCTGCTCTGTTTTTCTTTGCAAGCAGAGACAAGACAATAGTAGAATGCTGCAAATTGCGTCACTTTCATATCAGTTTATACCACTAGTTGTGTTCAATGCAATGTTATGTGAAAAAAATGTTCTTGATAAAACAAAATTGGGTTGCGTTACTTTTTGAAATAACGGCTATTACAATGTCGAGTTATTCATTATAGTTGATCTTTTGTAATTCCTGTTAAAATTTCAATTTAATGTCTCTGCATGAATCATAATATTCATGCACTGTTATCCTTCTGTATGTGATCTTGCTTGTTAAATTTACTTAATTACTAGACTTCCCTTCAAAAAAGCAAATTCGAAATACACAATTAATGCACTTGAATATTATTCACAATACGGATTACTGTGCAACTCGCCCATATTATGAAATCTCACGATCCGATAATTAAAAAGCCCAATAAATAATGTTTTACTGATATCGTCGCCGAAAAAACAATTTCATGTTACCTTATGAAAAGAATTGTAGGACTTTGATACATTTTCGGTTTTTTACATCAGTTCTACAAAAGTAGAGTTTATATAAGATTTTCATTTATCTCGTGTGTGGTTTCTGTGATATAAGCGTAATGAAGAAGTAAGTAAATGGACAATTCTCATTTAGCCTTGTGAATTTCTCATTTTTACTACCATTTCCTTGACTTGAACAGCGTCTTGTTATTATTGGTTGTGCAACGGAGGAGATTAATGCAAGTGCAATGCGAAAATCCGTTTATCTTTGTACTTATTGTTACGAGGATTTGACCTTTCGCCTTAACACACTTCTACTAACAGTGAGAAACCTCGCGCAATTTTTCTTAACTGCGTCACTTAAACGAAATGAAATGTGAGAAAAAAACTATTCTGTAACTAAATAGATTTAACTATCAACTTACACCTTTACTTAAGGTAAATTCCAACCTTATTGTGTTTCTCTATCTGTAACATTCATTAGACTGCTCCAGTTACCTTTTACACGCTCCAACTCACAAATTCATTATATTTTCATCTCTAATCGACAACTTTCTGCTTCGCTTGTCAATGTTACAATAATCCTAGCAACATGATCAATGATTTCATTCCTTTCCACATAAATGACTCCAACTATAATTACATGGACAAGAGACACTTACCTATACACACATAGGTTTAAATTACACCAATATCGATTTATAACTCCGACACAACGTGATTTATATCCGCAGCCAGACTTGATTCGATTTATTAGCAATTAATTTGATTGGAGAAATCTGATAAGATTACGGATTAGACACCTGTAGGTGATTTGATGATAGAGACAGAGTGAAGGCATATTATGAAGTGCAGATAGCTCACAAAATCAAAGCTCCTCAAATTGGGCGATAGCACAGACTGCCTATAGAATGACATGAACAGAGATAATTGCTAAAGAAGCGTGTAAATCTGCAGTTTCCTATGGCAATAACGGTTGGGGAAGGATGAGTTACCAATTAAGACAATTTGTGTGTGAATGAAGCTATATAGCTTCCGTATAGCTTAACAAGAATATTACATGGCTATATCTTGGAATTGTTGCCTTTGATGAGATGAGAGCTATACGAGCAGAAAGTGAGTTGTTGTGTTCAGAAGATCTCATAAATCCCATCAACTGTAGACGCTCACTTCATCATCTCATCACGAGTTATTGCCATTTTCCAATCAGTCCAATCTTAAGCTACTATTTTATCCCTCATATAACATTTTGCATGTAATCCAGCCTATATAGTATATATAAACACACGAAGACATTTCATTTCTACTCTTCTATTTACAAAACACAAACGTACATATAGGTACCTACTTAAACAGAACAGGCAAATTTAATGTGCCACTCTATACTAGCTGCACTTACCATAGTTATATATATTATTAATGTTATTGCTAAATTACTATTCTTCTATAACCAATCTAACAGCTAATCACATAATTTCAAATCTGTCCGTATGTTTACCTTTCAAGTAGTAATTTGGGTATTGAATATTGTAATACTCTAGTATATGGCCAAGTACCGCTGTATAAATATATACAGAGCTAGATATCGTAAAAGCACACAAGTTAGCAAAACTGGTATGTATAATATTTGCATGAACATCTTTTATTGATTGTCTGAGTACTGTAAACTTGAAGAAGAAGAAGAATACTATTAAAGTTAGATGAGAGAATATTCTTCCTTCGCTTTATTATATTATCCCTGCATGAAAATGTATAGAAAACATAATAGTGGTAACATAAAGTACACTCTGTGTCTATAGAGATGAAGTTATTGGGAAAAAGAAGTGCAGTGAGTGTGCCTCGCACATAGCGAGTCTGACAGAAGGAGCATAATGTGGCAGATAGTTAATAATTCACTTGGAGATGGATGTGGAAGGTAATAATGTAATAGAATGTAAGTAATAACAGTAATAAGCGTATAGAGAGACTGATAATTAGTTGATTGGGTCTTCGTATATAGAGAGGCACAGTACATAGGCACAGCTTAAAGTCAAAGTTTTGTTGTTGTTGTTGTTTTGGACGTGGAATGGAAAGTGAGCGAATGCAATTACAAAGTACATGCACATTATACATACGTTTGTATTCCTATACGAATATTTACTAATGCAATTACCACGTAAGTATGTACATATACGTTATAGGTTCTGGTTCTTAAAGGAATATTTATTAATATTATATGCTTATTGTTGTAAACGTGTACGATGTACTGTGTGTGCATAGTGCACTATGTACTGCGTCTGTGAATAATGTTTAGAACTTATAATACTAATTAATAATGTATTGCTTGTTGGTTTGGCTTATGTATAGAGATTTCCACGTGTATTAGTGGCATATTGTCTTTTGTACGTTGTTCTTCTTGTGTCTGTGTCGTGCTTCTTGTGAATGGACCACTGAAGATGAGAAATAAATGAAAAATATCGTGAGCAATGAGTAAACATTATTGGTCGTCTCTCTCTCTCTCTTTCTTTCTTACAAGTTTTTCCTACAGTGGAGTTACTACTTACAGTTTTGGTTTTGCTACTAGTATATCTGTACATAGTTGTGTTATAAAATAATAATCATTTTGCCAAAGAGCTGTCCATCCAGTCGGACTCCCTTAACACACATTTTTGATGCTACCACCACTACTGTACTGTATTTACTCGTAGACAAGTTTTATTATTATTATAATTGTAAATTGTCGGATTAGGATGAGAAATATTCGTGAGATTTGTTTGCTACTAAAAAGAATATTGTTAGGAATATTGGTTGTGCATTGTACGTCTGAACTAAATAAGTTCTACACATTTAAATTGAGTCGTCAGAGTCTGTGGCAACTTTTTGTATCAATTTGGGTAGTTCTCGAACGTGAAGAACATGCAAGTCCCGACTGTATAGTAATAATATGATTACGTTCAGTAGTAATGGAAGACATGTCTGGTAGCAGCTACCAGCGTGGTGAGAGAGTGCACTGTGTTACTTGATTTTGAAATGCGATGAAAGGGAACAGATTGATTTGCAGCAAGTACATAAGTCTTATTTGGAAATGAGTCGGCTCGATTTGTTCGAGTGGAAGACAAGAGAGTGGAAAGTGAAGATGGTTCGCAGTAATGAAAGGAATTCAATTGAAATGACATGACAGAGTGAGCAATTGAGCACAAGAACATGTAATTCCCCCTGTGGGACTTATTGATGAGGATTAGCCAGCCAACAACGCTTTTTACCATGTGCTTACCAATAAGCGATGGATTGCAGCAATCAGAATAATGAATATCCTCGTAGCACGCTAAACTTCATCCATACTCATTGTCAGATTTCTTCTCAGTCATAATATCTCCTATAACTCCTATTAGAATACCCATACTGCAGTAATTGCATAAATGCTATGCATGATATATCCATAGGCACTTCGCACATTACTTACGAACATTTATTAATTCGAAGAGAGAGTTTATAAAAACGTTAACTTTAACAACAGTCCAAGCCTTCATTACTGCAGACGATATCAGTAAGTCATTAGTTGAACAATAGTACCTACAAGGATATTAGAATAACTTTATACACATCTTGTCAGCATTAAGATAATTTGAAAAAAACAAGTTGAATGTGTTTAGTATCTTCTGCAGATATATAACTTCAATCAGATGCGCTCCACGGCAAAAAGAATTACTAAAATATGTGTCAACGAACACGCTGTAGAGCTATCACGTGGAAAGACAATCCTACATGGTGATTGTACCGAACATATTGTTATATTGATATTATACACACAAGCTAAGTAGTAACATTATAATAATTATGATTATAATAAATAAGCTTTGATCTACGTTACATGTTCACATAGGTAATGTTATCGTACACATGCATGGCGTAATGAGAATGGACGAATAAATAGTGCACGCTGTTGTTTTGTGGTATTTATTTGTCCTGCGTGTCTGAAGCTCATTGTCGGTATTTCTTGTAGCAGCTATTGACAAATTGTGACAGAGCAATATGGTAACAATCGATTCACTTCAATTGAAATAAAAAGAACAAGGCGCATTCAAAACAATCATACAGATAAAATTATCTACCCTTCCATTTTACAGATGAGAGTATACAAATTGCACTACACGCTCTTTACTACTATTATGTATTAATTTATGCGACATAAACGCAACGTTACATTAGCCCACTGCATGCACATTGTTTGTAAACTTTGTACTCAACTCAGGTTTTGAATAATTATTTTGAATGCATATCCTGCAATTAAGTAGCTAATACAGTAACTGCATTCATACTACTTCTTCTTACTTGCTAAAAGATAAATTGTCGGATAGGGATACGTATGTAAATGCATTGTGGTTGTTGTTGGGAGAGTGTTAGGGATTGCATTGCTGGGAATGTTGTGGGAAGAATTGACAAGTTTTGTTGTGTGTTTGTGCGTGTGTGACTGCGTTAATCCATGTGTGCATATAGAGAGGAAGAAGAAGAAGAAGATGACAAGAAGAGTGAGACAGAACCCACACCCAATTTATTTTAGACAACATTTCAACTTGAGTTAGTTAACTGACACGAGGAAAAAGGAGCCCAACCTCTGAGAGACGACGACCAAGCCAAGAACGCCGTACGTAAATCTGAATGACACAAGCAACAACAGAACTGAGAAAGACCAACCTACTTGAACCTACCAGAAGAAGAGGAAGAAAAGTAGATGCAGTGCATTATTAGCCTTTGCACAGAGACACACTACTCCATACAACTACTCCACATTACTCCTAATGCTATTAGTCCGTCTTTGTGTACTTCATTGATTACTACACGTTTGCTAACGGCAGGACGTAAAAGTCAGTCGAGAAAACTTGGACGAGAAAGAGACGACGAAAATCAAACCACTATCCAGTTCCCGTTTGCTTGATTGACGAAACAATGAGATTTGGTCAGAGTGGATGTCACGTCATGTCATTTCTAAAGGTGGATCTTTAAATTCATTTGCATTCTATGGAAATTAATCGAGAGGAGTTCGAGCATTTACATTCACATCTCCCTTGTATAAACCAAACACACTTTCTGCCTTTGCAATCCAACCACTACTCACTCAACAAATCCTATTTCTACCGTAATCATCCATGCAATTCACCATGGACCAATGCAATGCAACATACCACTAAAATCATTCTATACGGTGGTATAGGCCATTCTGTGTATTTTCATAATACTTATTGTATATATGGAATAATAAAATTCAAATATTTATACACATACTGCCCTGTCGTCGTATTTTCTCTGTGTAATTGTTGTATGTCCCATTGTTTTCTGTAGGGATATATCTCTGTGCAATTGTTGTGCTACTTGCCGATAAACCTTATAATGCTATACACATAACAACAGGCTTATCATTGTGTCCCTAGATTATTTATTTGTCTCGTATGTTGCAGTTAGAACCAACCAATAATGAATATAGCTTAGCGACGACGGCTAGACTTTTATTGCGATCTTTCTGTGTGTTGTGCGTTTGTTTTTCATTGAGCTATAATTATTGAGCATCAGTTCTGCGATATGCAAATATTGAGAAATTTATTCAAAATGTAACTTGATACATTTTTACTATGGGTTTGATTTTTATGATCATCAAGAGTTAATGACAAAAAATTAATTGGTTGGATAATAAAATATTAAAGTAATGTAAATGTTTACATGGAGGGCAATTACTGTAAGGATAAGGATATAAGGATGAGCCGGTTGATTGCTAAACTAGAAAAATGCACGTAAATTTGCCCAGTTTCTTTTATCGTAAATTGTGGAATGTGTTCGTCCTATCATCGTCTACATCGGGTTCGTTTATATACAAGCTCGGTCTAAAATGAATTGAGCAGTGTGTAAGGCGTAATGTAAACAGAGAGAACTGCATTTTTGAACACGCTCGTTGTGTGTGTTTGTCAATAATTGAACATTGCACATTTATTAGCACATTAAAGGCACTTTAGATGGAAACTACTGTGTTCTCCATTTTTATTTACGTGCAGAGATAAGCAAGTCGTAAAAGTGATTATAGGATATTGCATATGTTCTGCATACTGGATATAAATATTTATGTACGGTGCAATTGGAAAATCTGGAGGAAAGCCAAGGAGCGCGTATAAAAAGATGTCCAGCTACTACAACACACAATCTTCTCAAAGTTTCCTTCAAGTCTGCAGATTGATACAACGTGTGCGTTTTACAGTCAGTCGAGAAGTCCAAAGCTAATAGAAACAACATCTGTAGGTCAAACACTAAACACACATTATACAAGACATTCTACATATAGATGATAATAGTATAAGCACATACTGTACGTGTACTTGTACATGAATATAATATAGTTACTTACATTATTACACTGCCAAGTAATACTTTGCACTTGTAGTAGTAGTAGCAACTTGTATTTATATGAAGACCTCTGGTGCTCACTGCAGTGTGCAAAAGGAAGTTCGCACAATTATGCCGAAGATACATTTTGCAGGAGCCACCTGAGGGAGAATGATTGGATGCTGGTTGGGGCATGTACAAAGCTAAATAAAATATTTGCCCACAGTATTCCTTTCACGGATGTTGGTTATGAAGTGCTACAGGGTTGCTGGTCCAGGATTTTTAAGCATTAGGCAAAAATGAGTCTTGATTGTTTCTAACGCGCTGTGATTGTACATTTCACCCACTCTGTGCGAAAAATACAGACGTAACGTAGGTAGCTTCATAAAACATGCTCATTGTTGTAAAACTGTAAATGAATGAACTTTACCTGCTTTTAGTCATCGTTCCATTAATAAATTCCGTGGATTTTTTTAAACCAGCCCTGATGATTTTTCACCGACTTATGAGTTTTTTTTAAGTCAGTGTTCCCACACTGAAACTTGCGTTGATGTTACCTATGAGTTTTTCCTTTGGAGGTAAGGTACGCAAAAACGGATTTATTCTAAAAATGCATAGGTCGGGGGTTTGGTGAAAAACACATGGGCATTTGGTCCCCTGCTGCGAGTAGCTCATTCATCAATCTCGAATATTTTGTTGGTTTTTGTGTTGTGTGTTCAAAGTGCTCATCTCTTGCCTTGAATGATGTTTTATGCGAAGAGTGTCTTACTATTTACCAAAGTTCTATTTCTTAGAAGGAATGCAACATTCATTATTGCTCTGCACACAGCCAGCAACACATCAATCGTTGGCCTTCTTCTTTTTCTGGGATAATCCACCACTAGAACTCCAACAACGCACACATCCTACTCTGTGTACGTCTAGCAACGAAAAAACCATTGTATTATTATATTATGCAGATATTGCTGTGTGATTCCATGTAGCGAGTAAAAACCTGTGTGTTATTTCATATTCGGTTGCTATGCTAAAAGAATGAGCCTATTTACCTTCAAAATTATGATCATTTTCACTTCAAACCACTCCAGTAGATCCGGTATGAGATTTCAGCTCATATCATGTACAAGTAGCATGTCGTACAAGCTTCAGAGTTTCTCAGACTTCTCACACACCCAACATAATATTAATCTGTTCATTCCTCAAGCAATGCAATAACAATGTGAAACGTCTCCCTTGCATTAGCACTACCATCGTATATTTAACATTTTCATGCCAGCCTCAGCTTCTTTCCTTCGTAGATGCATGTAGTAGGCGTATTGTATGTCTTCGATAGCCATCTCTACTTCATCATGATACAGTAATGTGCTTCTGCCTTCTTATACCACTAAATCCACAACAAAATCAATTACTTCTGCAATTAGTCCAGCAATTTTCAGTTATTTCATTGTCTGTACTGTATAATACAGCATTTAGCATATATCATTATTGTGTCTGTGTACATAGAACATGAAAGGGATCCCTTGCCTTTCCAGGGCAACTTGTCCTTTCCATTATTTTCAATTCATTTTTAACTATTTGTAGGTATTAGCTAGAGCGAATGTGTAATTAAAGACAGTTGGTGCCTCCCTTTTGGAGTCACGCACGACGATACATTGTACAATTTGTTTTCTTATTTTAATTCAACTCGTATTCTCAGTTCCATGTTTTTGATTTCCATGTAGAATTATTACCTCAGCAAAATCCACGATGTTGCGGTGGTATCGTTTAGAAATTTTCGTTTAAATCAATGAAAAAGAATGGGAATTGGAGAACAGAGACGTATTTTCCTGTAGGTCTCCGTGTAGGAAAATAAGATGATTATGACGGGCATCCTGATGCTGAGTAATGTCCGCCCATATTTTACTGACAGGTAGAAAAGTGATGTTTTTGACTTAGTATTCTGTTGGTGCAATTACCTGAGCTGGAATTGGAAGCTGCTTTTGCAGAAGTGAGTGTATTTAATGATGACGCTGTCCTTTTCCTTGATGTACTCTCACAGATGAGTCGAGTGAGTCTCGAGTGTTGTGTAAATGGATGTAGAATTTACGAGCCTATTTACCCAAGTTAGTATTAATATTGTATTGTGTGGGTATTTGCTATTGCAACCGGAGCCAAGTGAAGTAGGCACAACCTTGGCCTGCCTGCCAACCTACTTAGATGCGAATTTACTTTGTACACACGAAAAACGTGAAGCGTCTGTAAAATCTAAAAAAGTTGCCGAGGGATATTATTCCAGAAAGTCAAGTCAAGTCAATATGGAGACAGGATGTGCAGATTAAACTCCAACAAAAGTTTACGTGGACAAGTCATGCACTTTTCCTCAACAACAAGGAGATTTCTAAACTCATCTCAAGTAAAAATAACCAAATCCAAGCCATTGGCAAGGGTGTTCACTTAAAATAATACATCGGGAGCATTGTTCCTTTTTTAGTGCGAAATATTATGGCTTAACATTCATAGGTACAGGTGCAAAGTGGGCGACATGAGACGATTAAATTTCCCAATACATTTTTGCATTTCCTTACCGAGTGATTTACATATTAGTCATTTACTACGAATGCAAATATAAAGCCTTTAATTTTTTTCTAATTTTGACAATAACAATTCTGTCTAGGTGCCACCTGCACTTGAGCGGGTTTAATTTCGTATGGGTTTCCCATGTAGTAGATTTTTATTTCATTTTCATTTTTTAGTAGTGCTTCATTGGTTTTTTCCTGTCCACATGTAATTATCACTTCAGCCGGTTATATAAGCACTGTCGGCAGCAGTTACACAGAGTTTTTTCGTACTGTACCTGTACAAACATTAATGTTGCGGATCTACGAGAGTAATATTAGAGAAAAAGAAGAAGTGGTACGTGTGGACTGTTGATAATGAGTGTATCTAATTGTAATTTAATAACGTGGAGTCCTATGCGAATGAAAAGCAAATTCTTTGCTTGCAATTTTGAATGGGTGCATATAAAGTCCGTGTGTTGTGGCTGAGGCTGTTTGGAATGGCACCCCATTGATGTTTGCATTTGTAATTTGTCCATCTGCCATCTGTAAAGCACCATGTACTTATTGTCAGTTTACAAATATGCGTTGTACATCTGTCTGCTCTTTAACTGCTCTGTGTTTCTGTTCGTCAGCAGAATCCACGATTCATCATCCTGTATCGTGTTACCTACGTGCACACCTTCAGCAAAGGAAGCCACGAAACTAAATCATCACCACGTAATTCACGCAGAGGAATGAGTTGAGATGAGAAATGACGAGCACAAACAGCCAGCAAGGACGTATTACATCTGCAATAAAGATCCATTCAAAGAAACATTATTCGTTTTTTATCCCTTGCGGCTTGACAATTTCTGTTCGACTGTGTGAATAGCAATTCCTCCTTCGCAGCTTCGCTCCCACTTGTCTCACTTGTCTCCACTCAACTCTGCGCTTATTAGCTCTCCTAATTTCACCTAATACATTCAAGACGCAAATGACGTTCCTCTTTCAAACGTCTGACTGAACCATTTATTTTTCTGTAGCAATAACTTTTATATGTAAATACGTTGTGAGCTATTATAAATTATTCTTCTTCAGTTCCTTCAAGTTAAATGCTAAATTCAAGCTTAAAGCTTTTATGTCAATGCCACTGTGTGTACCAGCACCAGGAGATTCTTAGTCAAAGTGGTCGAACCGTCAAAGTGATCGATTTCTGTATTTCGTGCTCCATTTGAGCCATGGTTAGTCGAAACATGGAATTAATAGTTGTTTAATGCCATGTGTTTCTAAATCTATGGACATATGTTTATAATTCGTTAAAAAACTATTTACTACTAACGTGAATTGCAAATTAAACTCATCATACGCTTTATGTTTCACAGAAAGTAAATAAAATGTTGTAAGTTACATATCAATCAGTTTACCGAACAATTTACTCAATGACTGAAGAAAAAGTGGTACAAAATTGCGTATTTGAGGTCTTAAATGTAATTTAGTTTTAGAAATATGAAAATTGATACAACGGACTAGGCGGTTCAATATAAAAGATGGTTGGAGCTATTTGACGATGACGTATAATAGCCATACCGTTCTTATTGTATGCAAGTATAATATTCAGTTATTTAAAAGTATTTTATTTAAAAGACTTTATAAAGTGGACTGTAGCAAGTACAAAATAAATGACTAGGTTTAAGCTTGAAACGGAGCATCTCTCCCTGAACGACATGACTTCCATAGTAAACTGTAAAGTTTTAGCGAAAAGCGATGGAGACTCGAAAGGCAACAAGGGATTTAGTGATTTAAAGTACTTTTTGCGAATGGTGCTCATCAGTATGGACTTGCATTACATTAGAATGCATAATAGAGCTTTATGAAATATTTACTTTGTAAAAGGTAATATTTCACTCAGCCCACCTTTTTCTACGCAAGTGCTTATTAATCCCATTCGAGTGGTTGGTTTCCAGGTAATTAATGTTTTATGATATTCCTGCATATTTACGAGTGTCAACATGTTACAAGTTACACTCTACTCTTTTAGTGGCTGATAATATTAGCAATTTGTGCGAATAATAAGCCAGGTGACTTGAGTTACCTGTCCTGTCCAACAACAACCAACATTGACTCGGTACTAGCAGCCGTCTGTAACATAAAAGTGTATTATAAGTCAGCGTTTGATATATGTATTGCAAACACGCGGTATTTTACTACTTACGTTTAGTAGTGTTGATAATACGATTATTATTATTATTAGTTAAAAATATTTGAGATATCTATATAGACGTATGATGTTATTAGGGATATGTCTGAGTGTGCAAGGTGCATGACAAGCCAGTATTAGTAAGAAGAGCGGATGAGATGGACTGAGAATTGTGTTATGTGTACAGCCGAGCGATTTCATGCCAAGTCAAGTTAATATCCAACCAGGCAGTCATTCAGTAGTGACTGTTGTGGCTGTCTGTGTCTGTAATGTGTAATGATGTGCAACTTGTTATAGTTGTTATTACCTAGTACTTATGAATGATTGCAGTTTCAGCTTAGCTTACTTAATTGAGTAGTCCAGTCCCATCCGACCATTTTCCTATAGGCGACTAATATAATAATAATAATATTATAATGCACATTCGTACATAAATAAGCTTCCCTGTATTATCGGTATGTGAGGTTGTGCCAGAGTAATGTGTTGTTGGATATATCTTGTAGTAGTGGTCTGTGTAGCTTTGCAGAGAGAACTCTGAATCGTAAATCTCTGTTCTCAAATTAATGGATGATATCCGGCTGATGTTGGCTCAGGAGGGAGTCTAATCCTTTGCCCATCCGGAGAGTAATCAACTCAGCTCTCATGAAGCTCAAAACATATTCTGCTACATTTCTTATACCTATATACATAATGCCACGGACAGATATTGCTATAACCACTTGCGAGCAGCCATGTACTACTTAGGTACTTATTGCTGTTACCACAGCACAGACAAGCAGATAAACAACAAAATCCATCTAGATATTTGTAGGTGCACAAAATAATAAAATTACGTGTGTAAAGCAAATAAAAACATTTCTGGGAATGTTCCTATCCAAGTCAACCATGTAAATATTCAACTTCTACTCCATTACACCACAACTTCTTGTAAACGTTTCTTTATTAGCAGTGCTCTTGAAATTCCTTTAAATTTAATATTCTCTGCAAGTCAAAGCTATGCTGCTCCTGTTTTTCTTACAGCAATACTTTGTCCTTTAGTTTATTAACTAACACATTTAATACTTTCAATTTTAAATAAAAACTGGTGTGTCATGTTCAAAGAAATTCTTCAGCTACATACTATCTGTATATAACCTTTGGAAAATGTGCAACTATACTATTTATTTTATTGCAAAACTGACGTGGAAATGTACAAGAAGAAAAATCAAATTTATAAAAATGTCTTGAACGTCTTATTGAGTAATATTGTGTCTATACACTTACTTGGAATTTACAGCTTGTTAGAACTGAAGATTAAGTTAAATGCCTACAAACAATGTAGACTTACTTATATTACACAGAATTGCCAGGACAGAAACAAATGTACCTCAATGAAGAAAATTGTAAATGATGAATTAGAAATTGCCCCTTGTAAAGCTTAAAAGTGCATTATTACTATAACGTTATGAAGAAACCACAGGATTTTGTCGTTTTTGACACTGTAGTGCTAATTTATATGTATGTATATAGGAATGCATGTGTGCAGGTGAATATGTAAATATCTGAATGGTTGGAAGAAACACTAGACTTGCAGAAGAGTGTTAAAGAACATCCCCAGTTGACACAAGTTGATATTTAGGGAGTTTTGGTGATTAGGTTGCATAGTTTTCTATAAAGTCACCTTATTATTATCATTTGCCTTGTTTTTCAGTTTAGTGTGTATAAAAGTTAGTAGTCGTAGTATCTTATTGTTGTTGTGTGTAGGGCTGTTTGTAGATTTGAATAGAAAAGGCGAGACAGGCGAGTTGAGGAGCTAGGGCTAGGCCGAGGTGCATTATACATGATGAGAGTCGAGTAATTCTTGCTTGTCCTTTTGGCAGAGCAATTATTCATTGTAACGTTGTTATATTGAAACAATTGTGAAACGACTGTCACGACCTGGATCTAATGGAGTTGCACGTAGAGATTTACAGGGCTGTGTGTCCCATAACTCATGTCAGCTCAGGATCTTCTCATCGTCTCTCTCTCTCTCTCTCTCTCCAAACTCTCCATCCTTCCCTCTCATCTATTCCAATCATTTCAACCAACAAAAATGCAGGGATGGGATACCACGGGACAATACTACACGGCTCTAAACCCAATCTCACTCACCTTCTTCATTACTACAAACTCCAGTTCCTTATTCTCTAACAAACTGCCCTAATGTGCATCCTGGTGCAATGCAATCTCTTTTTTCGTATTTAAATTACAGCACATAGGTTAACGAGCAAATCTAAATACCTAGCACTCTAATATCAATTGTAAGACTATACAAAATTCCTAGCTATATCAATGAATGAACTCTGCTGAGAGAATCTTCAATTTTTTTCCGGATCTATCAACCAATACACATGAGATTGCTTAACAAATATACCGTATACTATCCATACCTATAGTTTTTCAGAGAAATATTATTGCAATTAGGTATAAATTTTATTATAAGCTAATTTTTTTAAGAAATATAAATGTAATTTTCTTATATAAATAAATTTCAACGATATTAATTAAATTATATGCAATTGTAAAACCTATGGGTTCTAATTGGAGGTATGAATAGTAATGTACTTGGATAAGTCACAGAAACAATATTTTTAAAATATTGGATAGTTTCCAAAAATACAATTAGGTATTATATTTAAGTATCCTCCAGCAGGCATTTATATTCTATGTATTATTGGCCTCAGATGTCATTTTACAGCAATTATGTAAGGGCAATTGTGTAAAATTACAGTGAAATTTGTATTGCAAATTTTTGTCATTGTACTTAAAAGAACGGCATGTGCTTAGTGTGTTGTAGGAGTTTCTCTAGGTACATTTAATTACTTATCTATAAATATTTACCTAACAGGGTTAGAGCGTTTGTGTGAGTAGTGTCTGCACAGTGAAACGAATTGCATTGTAGTCAGGTTGAGATAAATGAGAAGAATTATGTAATCTTCATTTAATGTTTATTCCCATCGCACGAATTGAGTAACGTGTGTGTATCATTAGTGTCTGTTGTGTGTAGAATGTTCATTTGAGGTGAGCAATTGTGGAGTCTGAACCCTCCTTGAAGAAGTGAAAAGTTTTGGCAAGTTAAAATGAACTGATGTATAGTAATTTAGATATAATCCATTATACCTATGATAATGCAATGTGAAAGTGTCATGTCACACACTGTACACGGCATAAAAAAGATTGGATTGCCTATGACGTTATGCATTTGTGTGTGATGAGCTAAAATCTCATCTTACTCATCCTCACTCAATCACGTATTCTTGCAAAGCTTCTACATGCACATGAGTACACACTGACATTCTAATATATAACATAATCGTCAAAGTCACCCAACCCAACCCAAGTGAGCCAACTTTATATGCAACGCCAGCGTCGGCAGCAGCAGTATAAAAAACGAAGGCAATATTTAATATAACTAAATAGATTTATTTATACAAACTTCAAAGACATGCCATACTGCATACAGAGATCTCTGTTTAAATCTGCAATGATTCAGTGTAGGTACGTAGTACAGAGGTAATCTCTAACAGAGTAGCACCCTGTCCCATAGTACTAAAACATGTGCAAAATATGCATGTAGTGATTCATGTTACCTATACAGTACAGAAAATAGCATCTAAAGCCTTAGAGTCACAGATATAAAGGGAATGTTGTATTTAAGGGTGTAGTACTACTATGAAATAATAATCTTCTTCTTCTTCTTGTTCTGTAGTGGCTTTTGTACTTGAAGCTTGTCGTGGCGTATCACTTGAATTGACGTTAACTTTAGCGTTAACTTATCTTTTTTGTTTGTGTGGCCTTCCCTTTCTTTTTCTCGACAAAGATAATAAATTGGCTGGTAGAAGAAGATGAGCTGATTGTATGGTTTCTCTCGTTATTTCAATACGAGTAAAATAAACTCTCTCGAATAAGAAACAAAACGAGAGAGAGAGAGAGATGGGATTGTGTGAAGGACATGTGTGAGGCAGGAGATGAGAAGAGCAATGCATATTCCAATGTCCAACTGCAGATATTACAAAACAACAATAAGAATCATCCTCATTCATATAAATAAATAATGCATAATATGTAGAGAGGTAGGTGGTTAGATGGAAGATGATGTGAAGAAGAAGAAGAAGAGAGTCGGCTAAGGTTATTCGTCAACGTCTCCCCACCACACCACTCCACCACAACTACACCCTTCTTCTTCTGTTGTCCAACAAGAATGTAAATGTACACACAAGTCACAAGTTCAAAGTCATTCTGCAAAACCAAACGAGACATTTATTTTGCAACTAAAAAACACGCAGAGTTGCAGAATTGGGTTTTACTGTACGCCATACGTTGATCAACGTCATCTTCCAATGAGAGACTCCATAAAAGAAGGGAACATAGAGAGGTGACACAATGTGGACAACCATCATTCTTGACGTACAGCCTGATATAGGCATTGCTTATACAAATATTATACGTAGGCACTCTTTTTTCATTCCAACCTCATTTACTTTCAGTTTTCTAACCGAAAACACTCAATCCAAAGCTAACCCATCATTTCTTTTTTCTTTCTGTAAAGCATTTCGTATAAAGTTTGACGTTTTGAAATTCAAGGCTCGTTCTTGTTGTTTATAAAATTCATACTCATTTTTTTAGCAAAAAAGAAAAAGAACAAAATGTTTCAAGGAAATTGAATATGAGATTTTATGTTATTTCTGACCGTAATAGTAAGCAGTAACCAGACATTACTTAATTAATGGCAATTTAAGACATAGGTAGTAGACTTGGGAACGGGCTCGATTTTTCGAACCCGACCCGAACCCGACCCGAAAAATGGGAAACCCGAACCCGACCCGAACCCGTTTCAAAAGAAAAAAAATATAACCCGACCCGAACCCGACCCGAACAATGTGAAACCCGAACCC
>JABASD010004111.1:0-12801 GCA_019776165.1 Pogonognathellus flavescens
GGGGGGGGGGGGCGTAAGTTCTCGATACGTTCTTGTGAGTATTGTTATTTATAGTTTTTCTTAATTTTCTGACTCTACTAGTTAAATGTTAGTGTCTAAATTTTAATGTGTGATATCAATGAATTTTTATCTTATAAACAAATGTTTACTTTTGAGGAAAGAATAAAAAAATTCCTAATTATAATAGGTAGGTGTGTTTCAACAAATTTTGAATTTATTTCTGCATTTTGAACTACTTCATTTTGTACTTGGCATTTTTATGAGTATAAAAAAGAAAATAAAAGTAAGAATTTTATTTCGAATAGTTTTGCTCACAATGATTAACGTATAGAATTTAATAGAGTTTTAAAAAATGGTAGTAAAAAATTCCAACTCGGAATTCCTCTGAGTGTAAAGAATTGTGATTACCTGAAAAAGGAATGTCTGGAAATGAAAGAGAGATAAAAGTGTGACAGATTGAGGGAGATGGGATGTGTTGCATGGGAATGATGAGAATGGAGGAATAAAAGGAGTAGCTTGTGAAATGAATGGTCCTATGCCCTAGACACAGAGCTGCTGGTTTTATTTGTGTAAAAGCCACTGTGGAAAAGATAACATGTATTTGTAGAAGGAAGGAATGTTGGGGAAGAAGGTTGAAAGGTGTTTAAGGAGTATAAAATATTCCATGGAATTGTTTGTGTGTAGCAGGGGACATTTAGCTGTGACATGTAACGTGGAGGTGGCTGTTCCGTGTTCGTTGTGTGTTGTGATGACTCTTCTCCGCATCGTATCGCAATACTAAGCTAACAACAATTCGCAAATCGTGTGATAAAGATGACCTGTAAAATCGAGATCGATAAATCAATAGTTCTCCGCTGGGTCTGTGTGTGAGAGACGAGAGACGAATGCGAATGAGAGCATTCAGTCTTTTGCTACTACTACTCTCCTTCTTATTTTCTACCTACAACACTCACAACACCATAGCTCCACACTTTTAATGCAAGGTTTCCATTTCCCCACATGCAAATTATTATGCATCCACTCTCCTACTTAAATAAATAAGCGGATCCAACCGTTTTTCGCCCTGCCCGTAACAATGCCAATGAAACTAACATCAAAATTCATTGTCAGTTCGTGCAAAAGTAACATCTTGAACAAATCTACCGCTTTTACTCATTTATACGGAGAAAATAGCTGTGTATGCATGCAGAAAGATAATTCACCATTACATCCACGACCGTTAAAGCATTTCCTTAAAGATATCTCCGGGCACATTGAAAATCTATTGGGTACTTAAGAAAACGGGAATAATTCTTATAGAAAGATCCGATCTTGTAATTTTTGCAATCTAAATTTAAATTTTATCTAGGGAAAGGTTTACAGTTTGTAAAAAAAATCACCAACGATTTAAACATTTCGTTTTTAATTTTCCTTCCTCTATTGTAAAAGAAATTGTTATTGGAATTAACAAGGGCGTATCTAAGATTTTCTAATAGAGGGACTCAAGTCGTCTGAATTAAGGAAGTCTCAGAGGCCAAAAATGACAAAATATGAAAATACGGCAGCCGGTGATTTTCTTTTTGCATTTTTTCCGGAATCTGGGGGGGGGGGGCTTAAGTTTGAATTCCTGTGAGCCCATACGTAGATACGCCCTTGGTAATTAACGATTTTTTGTGTATTTAATGAACATGAATATCAGCAATTACTTTAATTTTTATATGTGACCTAGATATTTCAAATAGCATTTAAAAAATCTTGAAAAACCCGAATTATTTTCCCGAGTAAGAAAATTTAAACATTTAGGTCAATCTTAATAGCGTAGGAAGGAGACGTGCTAAAATTGCGAAACCCTGGTTGTACTTCCGTAAAGTGTACGAGAACAGAAGTTGTTAGGTTAGGACTATGGAGACTTGGTGGAAAGTAGAGTAGCAGCAGAAGTTGATGTAGAAAAGTCATGAGGGCGGGTTTCGGGTTTCCAGTGGCGTTATAAGCCTTTTGAAGCTTTCCCTTTTCTTTTTGTGTTGCAGGAGACCTTTGAGCATTTGCTCGCGTTGTTTTGTTAGTTTAGTGTTGCAGGAGTGTGTATGTATCTGTGTGTGGGACGTGAGTGTGCGACGCCGGAGGACGAGGACGACGATGAAATGGAGGTGGTGGTTACTTCGGAGGAGGAGGACGAATTTGGACGAGCAGCAAGAGTGAAAGAGACAGACGGAGAAAGCTGGAAGGAAAAAAGAAGAGAGCGAGAGAGTTTTAGAGCGGCAATGGCAATCAATAGACTTTACTAATTCAGATGGTCTCACACAACACAAGAAGAAGATTATCTTCACCTTTGTGTCTTCTCCTCTTCTCCTTGTCCTTCCCTGCTTGAGACTTTTCCTTCTTCCTCTCTCAACCGTCTCCAACAAGTCTAAGAACAAACTACCGAAACTCTTTCATCTTCCCTTGTCATTCTCACATCCAAAATAGTCAGAGATACAACACCCGCACAATTCTCTCTGTACTCTGAAGAAAAGAAAAAATAATCAGGACCATGGACGGTGAGGAAGATCAAATGGGCGAGGTCACCTACCCGGGAGGACTGTGTCTCATGCAACATCATAACCAATTCTTCTTCAACCTTAAACCAAGTTAGTTTCTTCAATGTCCCTGAATAATTTATTAATTCATTCGTATTCTGTCTGCGGGGAATAGGAATTAATTTCATCATTAGTCGGGGAATATAAGGCGCAGTAATTAAGTCGCTGACGGTTTCGAATTAATATTTATGTTTGTTTGGGGAATGATAATCACGGACAACGGAAGGCGTTCATTATTCTTACAGGCGTAATTAATATTAATGATCAGGCATTTGTTTTTAGGTTGGTGTAGTAGGTGTGTGTTTTTGTAAAAAGGTTTTATTGCGTATTTACATTTGTAGAACAGGCAAGTGCTTTCGAGATTCTTGTCAAACACGATTATGAACAATTGCTTCTTATTGGACAAAAGTTCTTCCCGTTAATTTCCCTCCTGGAGAGTCCTTCCAGAGCAGAAGTGGCCAATATCCAGTTGGACCATGTAATTTTAATTGTTTTTTATGTTTGATTAATCAAATTGTCATTTTTTCTGTTTAAATTGAGATTTTTTACTTTTATTCGGGTTTTTGTTCTTTTCAAGCCTTCTGGACTCATGATAAGTATTCCAGTCAGCACGGAACGAGCAACAATAGAAAATATCACAACCCCGTTCTGTAAAGCCAACCGCATGGATATTTACAATTTACAAAGAGACCTTTTGTTTACCTTTGTTCAAGGGGAGTCTTTTTTCTACCATGATGCGTTTTCATACCAGGTTAATGTTTTGAAATGTTTCATGTCTTGGAAATTACATTTTATAAATTATGATGGAAATAAATATTCAAGAGGGGATTTATTATTGTCAGATCTTAAATGGAGAAAAAGAAACCGGAAATTTGAAACGGTTGAATTCGAATAAACTCGTTCTGACATTTACAGACGACAGTTTGAGCAGTGAGGATAAAGCTGTTGTTTTCGCCGGCGTCTCTTTTATTGTAAGTAATTTAATAATCAAGTGAAAAATTCATTTTTATGAATAAATAATTTAAAATGGTACGTCTGATATTTTTGTGAAATAGGTTTGCAGGAAAAGCCACAGAACCAAGTACGTTGTGTTGATACTGACTTTGATTGTCGTCATAATTGTCATTGTGGTTCATATCTGAAATAATTACAATGTAGTTTTGCAACCACGACAAGGAAAGGATAAAATTCGAAGGAATTGCTATGAAAATAAGTTAAACACATACATTACTTGATAATATAATGATAGTTAACATACATCCAATTAATTTCTACGCAATGCCTGCCAAAAACACCGCGCCGTATACGTTAAAGTCTCTTTCACATAAATACACGTACATATTTGCCAATAATATCAACTTATAACACACATACTCAAAAAAGTAACAGTATAAGGTATTGCCATACGTAAATTATGCAATAATGAAATGTACACTGAAACTCTTTAGATATTACAATTTGATATAGCAATTAATTATTAAAGTAATAATAATAATAGGAACAAAAAATAATGATAAAAATTATACAATTAATTTTAGGTACAAATACTCCATTCCACGTACACGTAAAATTAAAGTACAGATATTGATTTAGTGATACAAAATAGTTAATTCGCTATTTATATGCATAGATACATGAGAAACAATATTTATACTAGAATAAAGATGCTTATATTATTATACTCGAAAACAATTAGTATACTCTTAATAAACAACAATAATAATTAATGAAAATGCATATTATAATATAATACAATTTAATAAACACAAGAAAAATAAAAGTATGAATAGTTCACAAATGAAAAACCGTGAAAATATAAAAAGATTTTAATTGACACGTTATTATAGAACTACTATTATACTACAGCTACTATTTACTACATAGCAATTTATCTAATTAACACACACAGACAGTTACACTAATTAAAATCACAAATACACCGATTTGCAAAAAACGTGCACACACAATAAATACTTAAAATGCAAAAATTAATACAACTGCTACTGTAATAATTATCATCACACTGAACAAGTAACTAGCAGCTTACTAAGTGCCAATAAGAGCCACGTTTATAAAAAATATGAAAAATGATGCCTGTTAATTATAAATTAGCATTAAAATCCATTACTGCTATACACAAAGGAAAATTTGATGAAATAAATGCACTGGTTTGTTCATTGATGAATTTTGTGAATTGCTTTTTAATTACTTTCGCCAAGAGAAGTAGAAGCCGGAGAAAGTACACAATGATTAATCAAAGGGAAATTGTACAAAGTTTTGATTTTTTCAAAATCAAGTGTGAACGCATTTCGAAACGAATCGTTTATTGTCAAAAAGACTACACACAAATGAAAATAAAAATTATCACAATCATCTTGAGTTTTTCAAATAATCTCAATTTGCTTTGTGCTTGAAAACAAAAGGACGACGACGACGACATGTTTTTAGAACATCATAATATAATAACATCAACACTCTACTAACAAGTAATAATATAATAATTGGCCTAATTTTTTCCATATAATATACGTTGTGTCATTATTTTTTATAATTAATGATCTGTCTTGTCTGCCTTCTGATGACGACTTCTCTTTCTCTTTTTTAATTCTTCTTTGACCTCGTCATCTCTATCTCTTGTGTGTCATAGTGTGTGTAATATTATGTCTTGTCTGTTTTTGTGTTTTAATTTTTAATTGTTGCCTCTCGCTGTGTCAGTTGGTACTTGTGTCATTGTAATTTGTTCACATTTTTAATTTAATATTATTACGATAATATTAATTTAATTATATAATATTATTATTACAGTACCACATAATAATATTATCTGATGATGATGAGGGCATTTTTAAATAGGAGAATCTTTTCATCTTCTTTTACCACGTTTTTACACCACTGCACTGGTAGATTTTTCTCTTCTTTATAGTTTACTCGTGTAATTATTATTATAATATACTATGTTAATTGTATTACATTTAATAATGATAATCATAACAATAATAATTATATGTATACGTACATTTTTAAATCCCACGCCCATAATTAATCAGTAGTTAGTTAATGACGCAGGTTTTACCGTCGCTCTTTCGCAGGCTTTAGTTAATAGCATAATAGGATTTTTGACGTTGTTCTTTGTTTTTTGTTGGTATTATCCTTGTAATCTTATTTCTACTAATAATTAAGTCAGTTTTAGTTAATTTTTAGCGGTAGTTAGTGTGTATAATATAATTGTATTGTAGTACACTACAAACAACCCCACCACCACCACCAAAAGACGATCATATTATCATCACCCGAACTCCTATAGCTTTTTCTTCTATAATTTACTACTAATTGTAGGTATATATAATTAACTAATAATAGTCTCGTAACGATAACAGTTTTTATGTTGTATTGTATGTTTATGTACCTACCTAGTATCTACTGGTATAATATATTATCATATATTTACATATACGTCGTAGTAGTCGTCGTGAATAGTTTTAGATTTTTTAGTCAGCTCTAGCTCTTCTACATAATTCAACTACCATTATTTTTATGGTCTTTAAAATACTCGATCGATATTATTACATTTTTGAGAATGACGTATAATCAATGAATTATATAGTACACACAGTATATATAATATTATGTAATAATATAACACCTATTATAAGTTTCTACTTCTACTATACTACTACTACTACAATTGTATATAGTGTAATACACATACCCATATATAATACTATATTATATATTATATATACGAAGGAATCATAATAATATAATATTATTTAATCAAGTAAGTATAATAGTTCAAATTCGAAAATGGAATGGAATCAATACTATGTACGTACTTCTACACAATCCAATCATAATATATATATAGAATATAATAGAATACACGTTGTTGACTTTTATAATATATAGTAGTAGTAACGTTATTTTAAAAAGCGAGAGTAATATAATCATACAATATATATAGGGAAAGGAATAGCAATAATAATAATTGATTATTTTAAAAGGTATAGAGAGATATACAATATACCTTGTCAAAAGTCAAAACACCATATAAATAATTATATAGTTGTACATACACATACTGTAGTATAATATTGACGTATATATCAGAAAAAGGTGAAGAATATTGATTATTTTCTTTGCAATAAGGAAAAGGAAGGAGAAATTCGGTCAGTACGGCTACAATATATACTTTTCTAATTCTGCGAACAATTCGGAACGACAAAAGGCCATAATAATAACAATAATATTATTATTATTATGAATGACATACGATAACAATGTTAAAAAGACGAAAAGTGAAAAAACACTCAGAGGACTTAGGAAAGAGTATCTAGGAATTTTCCCATGAATAAAAACAACAATGGAGAATTATATATATATTTATATATATATATATATTTATATATACTTACTATATAATATATACACACAGGTTCAGTTGATATCTTTTTGCCCAACAATCGAGTACATTAAATTCTTTGGAGTATATAAGAAAATTTAGGGTAAGATTGGATAATAATTATAAACAACTCACTAAGGAAAGACAAGGAAAGACAATTATTGAATGAAAAGGAAGAAGAATGTTACTACAGCACAGCAGCTGTGTGTCTTTGTCGTGGTAGTACGATATACAGTAGTACCAGTACAGTAGTAGAGTAATCAATGACAACAAGGAACGAGGAAGGAAGATAGAGAGATAGATCTGAGACGAGAGAACCAAAATTCGTTGTTTATGAGGCTCCTGGAACTGCTTGGAATTCTTCAGGGTCTTTCAGAGGATGCCATGCGGCAATCGGACGACGAGGTGTGTTTATCATGTCCATCCAGTGCTGGAGACCTTTTCCTTCTTGATTTGGGCCCACACCCGTCTAAACAAACACACAAATAAAATAAATCACTTTTTAATATCACACAAGCTTTTTACTGCACTAACAAACATGTTACACGTAATACACATGGATTATCTCTTAATGCAGGATGCAAATGTGCAAACAGGAAAGGTCAGTTAAATTTTCTGTATTTCCTTTAAAATGAAACTGTGCTCAGTTAAAATCAGGTCAAGTTCACAGTGGTATGTACAAACCATAACCACGCCCTTTACAAAAAACAACAGAAAAAACTCAAGCCTTCATTCCTACAAAATCTGCACCTTTACACCACACAGTGTAAAGGAGAAAGATGTGCCGATGTGCGGCTGTGACACATGTTATAAATTATAACCACGCCCAGAATAACAAGTACAATGCAAAAACAATATTTTTTACATAAAAAACGAGACAAAAATTAAGATTTTCTATGTAAAATAAATTGATGTGCTAAAATGTTAATTAAGCATCCCAGAAATATATTTTGCTCCTTACTGATATAAAAATGTATATTTAAGAATTAAACTATTCTTCTCGCTCTCTCTTACAACTCTGAGTAGTTTTAAGTTAAAACTGCTCAGTTATGAACATGTGCTGATATTTTACACAATACGGCTACATGCATAGCCACGCCCTTGATTGAAAGTGAAATATTGTACAAACACCTAAATCAATATATTTCATTCACACTACTGTACAAAATTCTAACGTGTGGCCTTTTTTGGTTTTATATAATATTTAACTGTGGCCTTTAAAAAATTAATAAAAATATTAATTTTTCGTCTCACTTAGAAAGCTTTTTAAATGTGAAATGGAGATTTTTTTACAAATCAAAGTAACAAATATAAGAAAACGGAAGCTACAGAACGGTGACTGTCTGAAAATACTACTTGCATGCTTACTTACAAAGGAAATACATTGGTACACATTACACATAAAGATAAGAGTACAAGATAAGGATGTTAAATAGACATACCTTTCCAATGGGATCGCAAGTTCCGATTCGGTCATAATCCAGAACGGTCAAGACGATGTGAGCCTTGGGCAGCTGTTCCGGAGTGATTTCAAAAGTGAACGACTCGTTAAAGTATGGGTTCAGAGTGCACTTTTTCACAGATGTCTTCTTCTTTTTGAATTTCTTTCCATTCAAATACAAATTGATCTTAACGAAGGGATCGGACAAGCCGCCAAAGTCCATTTTCTTTAGGTTCTTTGCTTCCAGGATGCAGATCGTGAGTTTTCCAGAGGTGGGCACATAACGCAAAGAGAAACAAACATCCCCGAGAGCTTCCTAATAAATCATTACGTCACAGAAAAAAATCTCATTACACTTCTGTTAGAGAAAATGTCGAATCTTTTCAAATTAAGAAAAACATCTCAAAGGAGGAAGGTGTTTTATTACATTATCTTCGTCCATGGGCGGGTCAAGGTCTTTCCAGCCTTCGATGGGCACTGCCAAGTCGATTTGACACATTGGCAAACGAATTTCTCCAATCTGGTCATGCTTAGAGAATCTGCAAACGAATAAAATCTTTCAATACAAATTCTGCAACCTGAGCGAAAAGGTTTTCTCCCTTTATATTATGTATGTGTGTGTAAGTGCTACATAGGTACTTAGGTGCTTATCTAAATTCTGAGAAGGTGAGTGAGTGGAGGCAATAATATATGTAACATGTGTGTAGATATGCTATAAATAGATTGATATAGGCATAAAAGGATGTAGGAATCTGTATGCCGCAGAGAAATCTTTTCAGTCGATGAAGACAGAGATGTACAAGCAAAGCATTACGTAGGTTCGCTTTTCTCTGATTGAATTGAGTAGACAGGAAGAAGGGAAAGAAAGAGCTCCGCTCGGCTAAATACAAAGTTGTGTGTACCTGTCAAAGTCAAACACTTGAATCATGAGCGTCTTAGCCATGATTTCAGCAAAAGGGATATTCTTGAATACGAATGTTTCGTTGAAGATGGGACACAATGTTTTTCGGTGAACTTTCGTCTCGAACTTTTTCTTCTTGTCATTTGCAAAGAATATTTTTACATACGGATCGCTAGTTCCCCCACTGTCCATAGCCACCAAATCTTCAGCTTGAATTATTTGCACCGTCAACTACAAAAAACATTTACATTACTTTAAATTGGCTTACATGTTTTTTTTAAATATCGATTTACCATTGATTTCATTTCTACAATTTTTATACGAATCATTCAATAAATATTGAAATACCTATATAGTGTGCAAAAATGTTTATTCAACGAATGTTTGAATAAATAAATATCATTTTGAACACCTATTAGGTTTTTATGAGCCAAAAGAACCAAAAGAAAATACGTGTGAAAAAAATCAAAATAATTATGGCTATTTTAATAATATTGTATTTCTTACGTTGGTCGAATTGAAGTCGTACTCGAGCTTGTAGTTAATTCGTCCGATTTTCTCTACGGGTTTAACTTCTTCTTCCTCTTCTTCGACAGCTGTATCTTCCATATTGCCCATAAGATCCCCAGTGTCAGGCTGAACTTTCTCCGCAACCAATTTCCCCATAAACCCTTTCCCTGCAAACTTCCCCACCACCCCTTTCCCCTTGTCGCTGTTCCGAAAAGCTTTCCATTTCTTTCTTATACAGAAACAACAGCATCCGCAACATACTAGGACTATTCCTGTATTTATTAAACATAAAAAAACATTCAGCCATTAGTAACAATTTCAATTGATCATTCTTGAAATAGATGAAAACAAAACTTACCGATAAGTATAAGGATTATTCCCCAAATGGGAATTTTGGTTTTTTCGGCAGCCAAATGCACTCCTTTATCAGCCAAATTCAGACCAACTTCTTTGGCTTTTTCGAAGAATGTGGGACCAGCTGGGGTAGTGGGAACTGTTGGTCCTTCCGTCGACTCTGTCGTTTTCGGCTCCATCGTCGACTCCCCCAGAAGAGGCTCCATCGTCCCGGATGGCTGCTTCTGGATGTTCCGCACGAAGCGGAGTAAAATATGTTCTAGTGGCGGCATGATGGCGTCTTTTATTTAGTCACTGCAATATAAAATACAAAAAAATATTCTAAACATGTAAAATAAAAGCCATAAAGTAAACTATCCCATTTTAACACAATGAAAATCAATAATAAATTCAAGCGCCGTTCGGAACAATTGAAAAAACGGAATAATAATAATTGATCAAGTGAATAAATTTACAATAAAATGAATAATTCAACCCAGAAAAAAGGTTTTAGCTAATTGAAAAAGATTCTTTGGAGAGGAAAATAAAGTAGGTCACACAACACAACTATCAATACTGAGAAAGCTAACTTTCACCACCAACAGCTTTCCGCTAAATAATTTGTATGCAAATTGCAAATGATTCCATAAGGCGAAGAATTATTTGCATCATTGCGTTTTCCGATCAACGGACTTGAACAGGAACACTCCTTTCTGCACTACTTAGCAAGAAAATGAGCACAATCAACTTTGCACAAGAAAATAATTCTATTGAGGTTTATTACCGATGTTAAGTCGTAGTTGATTCTATTTATAGATTATTCTCACAGAAAATCGATAATTAATTACATTCTAATGCATTATTACGCATTACATGATCGACTAACAGCCAATTGACGTCACAACACCATACAAATTAATCTTCAAAGTAATTACGATTGCAATCCTCAAACCAAATCAATAAAAGTCAACATTCAAAACAAAAATGATCTAATTTCCCTTCCCCAAAGATATTACTGATAAAAACTGTGTAAACTCCACTGTAAAAAGAAGATCAACTCTAACAAAATGAAATAAGTCTGTCCATCAAAACAAAAACCTGAATTGAATGAAAAATTATCACAGAAGAATGTCCTGGACAATGAAAAGAATATAAAGAAGGAACTGAAGTGTACTTGAGGTCGTAAAAGAAAGGAATGAAATTCACATAAAAAGATTGTTAATGAAATTAATTATATCAATAAATACCTACTACAAGACAGATGAATGCAATATGTGGCACGGAAAAAAGTGAAAGTGGACACGCAAGGAAATTTGACACAGAAATTAATAAAGTTGACAGTCAACAAGCAAATTCGACTGAGTTGACATCGAGAAACTGGAAATGACTTTTGCTAATTGTTAAATGCAATGAAAATATCAAGGAAAATTAAATTAATTGGCCTTTACCTTCCAGCGAACGAAAGTGAGAATTTCCATCTTGCGAAGGGGCGTCGGTTGCGACTTCACTGCATA
This sequence comes from Pogonognathellus flavescens, assembly GCA_019776165.1. Classification (NCBI taxonomy): domain Eukaryota; kingdom Metazoa; phylum Arthropoda; class Collembola; order Entomobryomorpha; family Tomoceridae; genus Pogonognathellus; species Pogonognathellus flavescens. The sequence continues at coordinate 11,654 of JABASD010004111.1, forward strand.
GTGGACTTTCGTCCGCTTTCGGAGTATTCCGTCCTTCCCTATGCGACAGTTCACTTTCTTCTCACTTTCTTCCAATGCGCAAGTCCCGAATTGCTTTCACTTCTCTCTCTCTTTTCTTTCCTCCGATTTTTTTTCGGGAAAATCACTAATTGTATTTTAATAGTTAGTGAAGGTGTTTAATTTAATATTTAACGATGTATAACTAGCAAATAGGAAAATATGAGGTGAAAATATTCGGGGAAATTGGAACTGACGTAATTTTATTGTTATGATTTTGATGGGAGAAAAGACATTGACAAATCCTGACGAGGAAATTGCAGCACGTCGATTTCTCCCTGCCTTTCAAGCTCCAGCAGCTTCAATACTGTTCCCGTAAATTCCCAGTCAGTGCACGATGAACAGCCTCGCCTTTTCTTTTGCCTTCCTTTCTCTTTCCTGGAGTAATAATCCAGCAGCTGAGACGTCGTCGGGTGGGTGGGTGGCTCGCTGGAGAACTTTTAGGCTACTACTTACTCTACAACTTTTTCATCATCAGATAAAATCGTAAGATTTCTTCAGAATGGCAACGAACGGGGAACTCTCCTCACACTTGTAGTAGTAACAGTAACACTAAGGAACAAATTAAGCCACTGTGGAGGAACAGCCAAATAAACACCCTCCCGTGTAGTCACCGTATATTTCTTCTAACCATTTCTAATTTCTTTCTTTAATTTCATGCAACTTTAATGCTGATAAAAAATGCAAATGGTTGTGGTTAACTGTTTACGCGGAACAAAGAGATTTTTTATTAAAATCATAATACCACAGCGTAGCGTAATTACTCTTTTATTACACAGGCGTCGTCCATAATTTATTTATGCAAGTTGAAATATGCTCAATAATTTGTTGAATTTCATTAATTATGCATAAGGAAGGTTTCATTTTAATTTTAATTGAAGTATGCCTCCAGTCTTTTAAAAAATAAATTGAAATAACATTTTCCAAATGCACTGAAATTAAAATTAAATTCTGGTAAAGTTTTAAATATTTTTACCAGTACTAATTCTAATTTAAATTACATTACATACATATATCATAACGCCTTAATAAGTGCGTATCTAGGATTTTATAATGGTGGGCTCCAGTCTTCTGGGGGGGGGGGGGGCAAA
>JABASD010004112.1:0-16829 GCA_019776165.1 Pogonognathellus flavescens
GCATATCCGGACAAAATACAAGTTTTACTAATGAAATGGAAAAAATAAATGTCACGACGATGACAGCGACTTCAAATCTGTCAATATAGTACAATGTGTCTGCATATTACATAATAACAGTGACAATTTAAATGCAACCAGTCTTTCTAAGCCCGTAAATAAAGTCTATTCATGAACTTGTAAATTCGGTAATAAAAAGAGTAACCAAATAGTTATAGATATCATATCTATGCCACGGTAAAACCTGTATGTCAAATATAAATGAAAATTCATATCTTAAATTAACATCTACATATCGTTTATTTCTGGCAGTTATTTTTATATTATGGAGAATCTATAGATTTTGTGGAGTAACAATCTGACTTTGTTTTCTCAGGCTTGTAAAAAGTTCTATGATGACGGCGAGTGCAAAGACGAGTGTCCTTCCTTGGTAATTTACAATCCGAATACGTACTTGTCGGAAAGAAATCCTGCTGGAAAATACGCTTATGGAGCCACTTGTGTGAAAACATGTCCAGATCATTTACTACGTGATGCAGGTGCTGGGGCCTGTGTTCGACAGTGTCCTCCGGAAAAAGAGGTATGTAATTAAGTAATAACGCTTTGTAAGTACGATTGTAAGGCTGTCTAAGTCAACTTTAAGTTGTTCGTTGCTAAATTAAGTTTTTGTAACGTAGTTCCTAATTACTTAGGACATACTTATCATTAGTAACCCAGCGATTACGTTTGGAATTTCAGGCTAACGAAGGAGAGTGTGTGCCATGCAATGGACCATGCAGAAAGAAATGTCAAGGACCAAATAACGGTGTGATCCAATCTGGAAATATTGAATCCTTCAGAAATTGTACCATCATAGAAGGATCCATTGCGATTTTAGAAACATCCTTCAATGGTTTTCAAGAAGTCCACCAAAATTTCACATTCGGAGAAAGATACGCACCTATGGATCCAAGCAAATTGGAAGTATTTAGCACTCTGAAGGAAGTCACCGGCTATATAAACATACAAGCAACGCATAATAACTTCACAGACCTCTCTTACTTCAGGTACAATCTATAAAGGTTTTTAGCAACAACTGTTGTATTACAGCCTTGAATACTCAAATCTGAAAAAATAGTCCCATGCGTTTACAACACTATTCAGATAACCGCTTAGTACATGATCATTTTTTCAAACCATAAATATATCAAGGCAAACAGAAATAAATCTGAACGCAAATTCGGGTACAACAACACTTGCCGTCAAATTGTTTTGTTGATTTAGTTATGCAACGTAGTATGCATGAGAAGATATCAGCATGTAATAATCAATTTAGTTCTGCATTAAAAGATAATTTTACAATTGATAGGAATAGACGTAAACCTTTCATATTGATGGCTTATGTACGTGACAAGATTACAAAGCTGATATGTAAAGTAATATTAAAGTAGTGATTTTAATTACTCGTTTGTTCAACTGCCATTTTATCGGCTTTGGCCTTTGCTAGCAACAATCATTTGTATTTGACTTGATGTACCGCTACAACAGACACTCATTTCACATTTGTAGTTGAACTAGATCTCATAATATGATTTTGTTGGACAGATTATCAATATGAATGTAACTACCTAAGCAGTAGGCCTAGTTAGTATGATAGAAATGTATTAGGACGACTTCCCATCCATCCTAATGGCTGAGTGAGACTAGTGGTAAATGATATTGAGAAAGAAGCTGCAAAGAACGAATCAGTGGGATACAATTATGATTCATTTGCTTGAGGGCTCATCAAGATATTTTTTATAACAAAGATCTTCTGACTTGATTTGTTTGGCTATGCAGGGCATGTACGAAATGTAATTTTTAATTATATATTTGGTACACTGATTACTGATCAATTCTGTCGGTTCTGCTGACGTACAGGAATCTGGAAGTGATTGGTGGACGTGACAAGGCTGACTTTTTCTCGTCATTGTATATCGTCAAGACGTCCCTTCGTGCTTTGCATTTGAGATCACTCAAGAAAATTCGATCAGGGGCGGTGACCATTCTTGAGAACCCGCAATTGTGCTATGCTCACACAATTAATTGGAAGAAGATTATGACTGGGAAGAGTGATGAACAGATTACTAATAATAGCCCTGAGGAATCATGCCGTAAGAAGGGTGAAGTCTGTAGTAGTCAATGCTCCACGGAAGGTTGTTGGGGAGCTCAACCCAGTGATTGTCTCTCCTGTGCCAAATTCAAGCTTGGGGATCAATGCGTTCCAAGCTGTAATGCCACAGTCGGGTAAGTCTCAAATCCACACCTTCTTAAATCCACAATTGGTCTAGCTGGAATAAAATCTTAATGAAATGTCATTAACTGTCATTGTAGAATTTACGAGGATACACAAGGGATTTGCAAGCATTGCCATTATCAATGCGACAAAACCTGTCATGGACCTGGTCCCGGAAACTGTACCAAGTGCAAAAATGTTAGAGATGGACCTTTCTGTGTGGAAGCTTGCCCTGAGTCAAAGTACAACGTTAGCGGAGAATGTCTCAAGTGTCACGAAAATTGTATTGGAGGCTGCACAGGACCTGGAAATACGATTGGTTTCAAAGGATGCAATTCTTGTCAACATGCAGTTGTACATGAGCAAGATCTCATTACAACTATTGTAAGTTAACTTCATGGTTATAATATTGATTTGTATAAAAAAGGAAATGTAAAGTACAAAATTGTAATGAAAGGACATTATTGTAATATAAAACCATCTGTTCAAACTTGCAGGAGCGATGTCTTGGTAAAGATGAGTCTTGTCCAAATGGTTACTACTATGAATCCGTTGGTCCGAAAGAATCAGGAGCTTTGAAACCTTTAGCTGGAAAATCCATATGTAAAAGATGTCATCCCAGGTGCAAGAAATGCACCTCTTATGGATTTCATAAACAGGTAGAGTTTTGTTATAGAACTTTCAATCTTTATCTTATCAGTTCATAAGTAGGTACATAATATTTGAGATCCTTTTAAGCAAAATGTATCTTGTTGCAACAATGCAACTATTCACTGTATTGTTGGTGTATGATTTAGTCGTATTGTAATTGTAATGCAAGTTACTGGAGACATCGGACACATAAATCCACTCTCATTTGCCAGATAAGAAAAGCACACAAACTGATATTTTTAATGTTGATGCTTTTAGGTTTGTCAAGAATGCTCTAATTATCAAAGAGGAGAACAGTGTGAGGATGAGTGCCCATCTGACCATTATGCCAACGAGGAACTACGTGAATGTTTCCCATGCGCTGAAGAATGTCGCGGATGTACCGGACCTACCAACGAAGATTGTAAAGAGTGTCGTAACTATCGCATTTATCCTGTAAGTTTCATTTATAGTATCTTTGTCAACTCTAACAATGAAAGACATGTGTTGATTCACTCTTTCTTGCTTGTATAATACATGCATTCATGGCTTCAGTCAATGTGACAAAGGCTAATTCATTAAATGACGTGAGTGTGTAAAGTTGAGCAAACATTTGGTAGGACGCGTCTTTTCCCACGATAAATGACCATTAAGGATCCACAACCTAACCATTTAGTCTCTATGCTAATACTAATAAAATGTACACAGGTGGATTGTGAAAGCTTTAGGATGAAATGTTAAGTTCATTAAAAATATTGACTTATGACTCGTACTCATGTGTATACTTTCAATATTTCAGGATGGTGATGGTGGACATGATGCAAATTCAAGCTTCATTTGTACCATTCAATGCCCACCTGATATTCCTCACAGAATGGTCTTAGATGATGTTGAACCTTTCTGTGCACGTACACCTTTATCCGCGCCTAAGTAAGTGCATAATTAATATTACTAATTTTTTAATATATTCTCACAATGCTCATGCTAATTTGGTTCATTATATTTCAATGAAGTAGTGGAGAAGATCAAACTTCAGCTATAGTCGTTGGCGCCGTCGTATGTACAATCATCCTGCTAATTTTTGCGACAATCTTGGGATTGTATTGCGTGAAAGCTAAAAGTAAAGAGAATACAATGAAAATGACGATGGCTATGACCGGTGGATATGACGACAACGAGCCTCTTCGTCCTACAAATGTGAAGCCAAATTTGTCGAAATTCCGTACAGTCAAAGAAGAGGAATTGCGCAAAGGCGGCATATTGGGTTGTGGAGCTTTTGGAACTGTGTACAAAGGAGTTTGGATTCCCGAAGGTCAAAATGTGAAAATCCCAGTGGCAATTAAAGTTCTTAGGGAAGGAACAGGAGCTAACACATCGAAAGAATTTCTTGACGAGGCATACATCATGGCCAGTGTTGAACATCCTCATCTGCTTAAACTTTTAGCTGTGTGTTTGACTTCTCAATTGATGCTGGTTACACAACTTATGCCTCTGGGATGTTTGCGAGACTATGTACAAAATAATAAGGACAAGATTGGCTCTAAAGCTTTGCTCAATTGGTGCACACAAATTGCCAGAGGTATTTAAATGTTAATATCAATTCGTAAAACATATAGCTATAATGGCTTTGGAAATATCAAAAGGAAATATGCAACAGTATGAATACAAAGACTTACTAATAACTATGTAAAATTTGAATCTAGGAATGGAGTATTTGGAAACGCGAAGACTGGTACATCGTGACTTAGCAGCTCGTAACGTTCTTATACAGACGCCGACATTTGTTAAAATCACAGATTTTGGTCTTGCCAAGCTACTTGACCTGGATGAAGATGAGTACAAAGCAGAAGGTGGAAAGATGCCAATTAAATGGCTTGCATTGGAATGTATCAAAGATCGCGTCTTTACTCATAAAAGTGATGTTTGGGCATTTGGTAAGTTTGAGAAAATTACATTATGCAGAAAAAATCCTGTTTAAAAAGCATACATCCAACTTATCTGAAAATTCACAATCTAAAGAAAAGTATTGTAATATTCAATATTAATTATTGTCGTTCATGTTATTTTAGGTGTAACTGTTTGGGAGTTATTGACGTATGGCGGACGACCTTACGAAAACATACCAGCTCGGGAAGTGCCCGAATTGCTCATGAAAGGAGAACGACTTGAGCAACCAGCTTATTGTACCCTGGAGCTTTATATGATCATCATCAAGTCATGGATGGTTGATCCTGAGGCAAGACCTTCCTTCAAAGAACTTGTCGATGAGTTTTCAAAAATGTCCAGAGATCCAGGAAGATATCTTGTCATTCCAGGGGATAAATTAATGAGACTCCCATCCTATACCCAACAGGTATCTGAAGTTAGAAAATAATACGTTAAATTGATCCACAATAATTTCAGCCCTTGGTTTTGCAGTATATTTAATATTGGTAATTTTCTTTTAGGACGAAAGAGAGCTTATCAGGAACCTTTCATCTGCCATGGATGGTCCTGAAGTTATAATGGATGCTGAAGAATACCTGCAACCAAGAAGCAATGGGACAACTACTTCTTCTAGTTCAACGAATGGCACCTTGAAGAGAAATACCTACCTACAAGATAATTCGTGGCCAGAGTCTCCCCAAAATTTTAACAATCGTTATCGCGAACGACAGAGGGTTGGTGGACGCGGAACTCCATCCGAATCTGAGTCTCGATATTGTAGTGATCCACTGAAAATATTGGGTCGGGACACCAGCGACGGTTGCTACTCAATCGACACGTTCAAAAGTCGAGAGGCCAATGTCGGAAACTTAAAACTTGATCTCCCTGTTGATGATGATGACTACCTGATGCCATCTCCTCAAACTAATCAAAACGCTTCTACCTACCTTGACCTTGTTGGTGATACTAAAAACCAATGTAAGATAATATGCTATGACACAATTGATATTAATCTGTAAAAGTGTGCTCACACACTTGAATAATTGTCAGTAATTAACTTTAATATTGACTTTCTTTTCCCTTTTAGCCGTTGACCCGACTGACCTTCGAAACGGGGCATTTGGTCGCTACGCAATGAAGAAGAATCAGCATTACCCTACTCTAGTTGATAATCCAGAGTATCAGCTAATGGCAAGAGAATATACAAATGTGCCTTTAGCTTACGCTCCCATTGGACTTCCTATCGCTCAAAATTTAAGCAACGCTAACCAAGTCATGATGAATCGAAATAATCATGTGATGAAAAATCATCCAAATCCCAACGCTCCTCTCAATAACAATGCTCAACAACAGTATCTTCAAAATCATCTCAACAGGCCAAGTTCAATACATCGACATAGTTCTCGGTCTGAGGAAGAGTCAGATCACGAATATTACAACGAGTTAGATAAACTTAAGCGTGAAATGCAACCGTTGCAGCAACCACCGCGAAAAAGCGAAACCACTGTGTAACCTTAGTCTTTAAAAGTAGTGTCTCTAGTTTCAAGTGTCAGGTAATGTTGCAGAAGAAAATAGAAACAGAAATAATAATCCTAATTTTCAATGGCTTATGAAATGATTGACAATTTTTATGTAGGTTATCAGCATATTTTATTATTGTACCGGTATATAATTTTAGATATTTGAAACAGTTGTATTATAGTGAATTATTTAAAAGAGTACCATTGTTAGGTTTTATTTAGGTATGTACAGTTACATGTGCATGTAGCGTTACTTTTATTATATGAAGTGTATAGTGTATATCAAAACTTAGGATTTTACGACCAAAAGATAGCTTTGATACATCATCGTGTATATCGTGTTCATTAATTAGTTTAGCTCATAAAATATGTGAAATACTTCCTACTAATAATTTATGTGTATGAACTTTTTTCTACTGATAAGTAATAAGTGCCTATACATAGAGGTGGCTTGTCGTTTTGTCGAGTAAGTTTTTATAACGTAATGGTATACCTAGATTTTTGGTAAATGACAAGTAAATTAAGTTTTAGCGTTGTTATAATAATAATATGTGTACTGACAATGAGAAATATACGTGCATTTTTAAACGAACTTACAAGGCAATCATTAACTGGACTATCTATTCCAAAAAGTTTCAATCCAATGTTTTATTCCAATCTCCAAAATCAAAAAGAACTGTAATGCAACGGAAGTAATGAAGTGAATGACATGATTTTTTATGCTACAGTAAATAAATATTTCTGTAATACCGTCATTCAATTCTACAAATTACAATGTACTGTTTACAATGGAAAATAGCTTAATAGTCAGAGCCAATATGGGCTGTAGATAATTATTTAGTGTTGTCATTTGTAATCTTTTTCTTAACTTTCGACCACTATACAATTAAATGTTAAAAACGTAAAAATCTCTATGATTTCCTGTTAATTAGTATATAGTATCAGTTTACTTACCTATAGGTGTAAAATGTGGGTTCGTATGTACAACGAAAATAGGCAGACAAAGACATGATGTGCCTTATTGTAAATTATTTTAATTTTACACATATTTTGTTACTAATTTAACTCGTTTTAAGTAAAATAGATCGTTTAAATTGTCAAGGGACTAGAGATTTCCTAGAAACCTTTCCTTCAGCTTTATGGGAAAAATAAGTAATACTTTGTCTCAAACTTATGGGAGTACCTATATATTATACTTTGTTTACAGTGCGATGCAGGTTTTATATCATAATGTAATAATCAATCAAGATTTTTATACGCATAAAATACAATCTATGAAGATATTTATATTGAATGTAGGTAGACAAATGACACTTTAGGTTAATATTATTAGATGTATACTTTTGTATACCTACCTATGTAATATGTTAATTAGGCATGAATATAATGTTATTATGTACACAGTTAGTGAACCTAGCTATACATTCTTATCGGTTTTATTTCCTATTAAATATTAAGCTGTTGTGTCATCTGTATAAGCAAAGGCTGCAAAATTGTATTACTCGTTATTACTGAAGTCTGAAGAGAGTGTATTGATAATGTCACGACACAAAATCCCATTTCAGTCTTTCTATGTATTGTGTCTCTCCTACTACTATGTGTATTCTTTTCATTTGAATTCAGTTTGACTTTCCACAAACTTAATTTTCTGTTAAATTAGTTTACATTACAAATGCTATACTTTAAATCTACACGTAAGTAGGTTGGATATAATTTTCAAATTATATTTATAACAAAAAAGTACAACTCTACAATGTTTAATTTCGTACACTGCAATTCAACAACGATACTGTGCTGCTGACAATGAATATAAAAATACGATTTGATTACATATTATTTACACTAGCAGACTAGCTCGCCGCAATCATTATGCACTGACCCACCCAATCCCAATGTGCGTAATTATAAAAGATTTTAATATGAACATGTACTCATCTAAGAACTCTACCTTATAGCTCCTACATATAAATATGTAAATGTAAATTAGCTGTAAATTGTTAAAACTTCAATAATAATATTATTATTATACTATTACTCATTTCAACTAATAAGATTGTACATTTTCCATAATATATATGACTGTGATAATAAAAGCACCTAAATCAATGTTGAAAACTTACTTGAAACTTGGAACATGTCTCACTAAATAATTTTGCAAGTCATACATGTATACACATTCTTTTTAATCGAAAAGTGAGAACTATCGGTAGCCTCATTCATTTTTAATCACCACACGACCTCTGACAGAGGATAAGTGTTCAGAAATACATAAGCATTCAAGACAAAGTACAAGATATTCAAACATGTATAATTACTTGCCTATTACATGCTGAGTGAGTATTATGAGTATTAAACTATATATCCTTCCTTTGTCACTATGATTATATATTATCCATCTACATTGGTGTACTGTACTTCTTCTAAAAGTAGACACAAAAACAGAAACGAATCCCTTATTAGGAAATTACCGATTCAGGAAGAATGATAAAATAGGGATATTATTAACAAAAATGTAGTAGATAAGTTACTTCACATTTAATCTCGCAAAATGAGCTGTCCTTAGTAGCTGTGTTTTATTAAGAAATTTTAAAGCGAACACTGATATTTCATATGCCCTAAATAAGATGGAAATTTTGCTTGCTATTTATCATGGAATGCAGATAGATATACAGTTCCATGTTGTATTCACCTCGTGAGGGGAAAACTGACATTAAGTAAAAAGATTAAGTTTGTAAAAGCATAAAAATAAACTGAAACACTTATGATTCGCTTTTTGCTTAGTTTAGCAAAGACTAAAATAACACATGCTCTAAGTAAGTACACTACATATTGTTTGTATTTTACTATTTGATGTATTTAATTAATCATTAGTAAGTTAACCTGTTGACCTGGCAATGTGACAATTGTCAAATTAAATTCTCAAGCCTTCGTCTGGGAGTTTGACAATTGTCAAACCAAAAGTCTGAAGCCACTATTTGATATATTTAATTAATCATTAGTAAGTTAAACTGTATTAAATATTCCTGCGATTCATTTTCCTTTTATCATGGTGTGCTACAACGAATAAAATATTTGTGATATACATTTTGAAGTGCTGTGTCAGGGAATTAATAATTATTACATAACTGAGAGACTATAAAATAAAATACTACTAATATAGTTTTCCTGAAACTACAAATAACTACTTGCTATACTTTCTAGATTGAAAGTAAAAACAATTTTAATATAAAAGGCCAATAGGAAACCTTTGAGACATAATCTGTACAAATACGTAAGCTAAAAATATTCATGATCGAGACAGAAAATTGTATTCCAGTGAAGAGTAGGTGGGACGTGGGACACTTATGTCCTATGATCTTTCTTATTTCATGATTATGCTGAGATCACAAAAATAAACGTGCAAATCTTCAGCTTAAATGACAAAACTGTCTTTACTTATGTGCAGTAAATGGAGTGTTACATACCATGAATTTCTATACACGCAATCAAATAAAATTACAAGATATGCCTTCAATTGCAAATTAAAGAGTATCTGCATGCACAATTTTCGTTCAATGTCATTGATGAAACTGTACACCAGCTTTGTAGAAAAGTGGAAGCACAAAGCATGAATTACAAACTTACAAATAAAATACAGTTGATATCAGTTATTTAATTACTTAGTTGCAGATATGGCATTCAACAATTGCTGATTTAGTGTATAATTCATTGATAACCAAACAGACTGTCAACTAACTATTGCCTATGTAGTTTAGACTATTAAATCACCAAAGATCATGTACATACAACATATATTATACTGCTACAATTTTACAACCAAATAGTATAAGTTAATTGTGTTACAGACTAAATAACTAACTTCATTTAGAATCTGCATATGTATCAATATATTTTTTGTTACGTAACCATTTCTTTTGAATATTATGCTACATACGCAGAACAGGCAAAAAGGCAACGGTCAAAGCTAATGAACAAGATTTAAAAATCTTGAGAAATGAATGACACTTTGCACATTTTGCGGTAATTGTACATGATAATATCTGTAATTTTAATGATTCATGATGAAATAATGTTCATGAGCTTTTCCTACAAGGAACTAATTAAAGCGTAAATACCTATGTACGTCTGCACTTTTACATATTCTTTTATGCAAATACTACGTTTTAAAGTCTAAGTCTCACGCTTACAAATAACTTTCGGCAAAAATTAAGCAGCGTAGATAGTTTATTAATNTAGTTTATTAATGAAATGTGCACATTTATAAAGCTTGATGTTATTAGTTCTTTCGAGCTAAAAGAATTATAAAAGACCCTGATGAATAGTGGAATGTTTGGAGAAAGTGAAAAATTTACACCTTACGTTTGTAACTATACGTACAGAAAATGCGATTACCTCATACAAGTGTGCTTTAGTAAGTTTCAAAATTTATTTATTAAATTTTTTATAAAGAAACTTATATTATATGGTAATATTGTGTGTCTGTCTGTCCGTCTGTATATGCAAGATAACCACAACGGTTTGAGGTAATGATTTCAAATTTAGTACACACATTCTAGAGGTCCATGGAAAGCTAATTGTAAGTTCGAAGATGGGGTCAATGGGGCCAATTCCTTCATGACCTTTGACACAATTTGTCTTGGTGTAAGTACCAGTGGTTGTAAACATTGCTGCGATATAACAGACATGATACGTAATATTAGGTACCTACTGTTTGTGAGCAATTCCAATGTGAGAGTATGTGAGTTTCATAGTATGAAAGTCAAATGAAAACATACATATGTAATTCAATTTCAAAGCCTAAACAATTTTCCTATGACTCACAATAAGTCATGCAGTCTACTCTGTATAAATCTCTTTTTAATATAATAAGAATATTTTCTACAGAATTCTACAGAATTTCTGTATATATATAATACTATCAAAAAAATATTTTAAGCGTATACTTTTACTATTTCCTATCCAAAGGATCATTTCATTCAAAACAAATTACTTTTAATTTGACTTGGTCATTGCATTGCATCTTTATTGGCTTATTACAGTAAGTACGTACGGTATAATGATTTTATATATACTTAGGTAGGTATTATAATATAAGTGTTATAGTTTGTTTGGTCACTTCAGTAATTTCAAGTTATTCCCAGTTATTATGTACGGGAAATAGAAAGTATCGGAACTTATACCAACGTTTTTGTAAAATTACTCTATGCACATAATGCACAATATAATTAAATATAATGTTCACACAAAAAGTAAAAGTATATTATATGTTTGTATTTTAGTTGTTTAGTGAAAATTGAAAATTGAAGTATCATGGTGAAAGTACTAACTGTAGACAGTACTAGATATTTTATGTGAATTAAAATACGGGCATAAATAGTTCATCCAAATCACTTGAAAGTTATTTTGATTGATTATTTAGATCTTTTTACTTCAGGCTACTTACAATGATTAGGTATAATGCTAATGAAATTGATGTACCTATGTATTATGAGATATTATAGGACTTATCTATGCTGTTCATGCTAATTTCGAACACCCAAACAGTATGATTACATGTAAAAACATTCATGTTATAGCAGTCAGAAAGAGCATATAGCTGTGTAAAAACGAGAAGGAAAGTTGTGCACACTATATGTGTATAATCGCATATAGTGTGAAAGGTAACCTGACACTACACGCTGGTCGTATACATATTACGTGCAAGGTTTAGGGGGTAAACAACTCACAATATGTGACAATCCGAGTGAGGTGTTTTGCACAGCTTTATAGAAAATACCTAAAGAAGTATTTTGTAGAAAATTATATGTAGCTAGGTATATACAATAGTTACGGTGAAAGTGAGCCTACATGCACTCCTACATGACACTTGATAGTACCTACATAAAGAATATTGGTCAAAGGCATAAACTAGCTTTGATTTCGAGATAATCTACTAATGAGTCTAAAACATCTAAAGAGCCTATCGCTATCGCCTATATACTATATAACGTGGCAGTGTCAATAATGTCCCATACATACTACTTCTTCGGTTAGTCCACATTCTATGTTGCAAATCTGAAATCTGCAACAAACTTTTATATACATCTTGTAGAGAATGTTTTTGTGCAATTAATGAGGGATGATACGTTGTTTGCACACTTGTTAAGTTCGCTCAAAGCGCTTTCGCGGAAAAAAATTTGGAAGCTCCTGTAATTCCATCAGTTTTACTAGCAATAAGAAATGAATTTTCCAGAACGGTAAAATAATTTTTTAGTGAAACTATCACACTGCAGACTGCACTATCCTATTCTGTGATATTTCTCTACCAACCCTGAAAGTGTAAAAATCGTTGCAGGTTGATTTTCCAACCATTTTGCTGTCGATTCCGAAAAGCGACAAATTTCAGGTTAATTTACCAGTAAAACTTTGCCTATAACAAGGGTATTCGTTTCTTGCTAAAATGAAGTAGTGCAGTACATAAAATTACCCGATTAGTGATTACAGTACTTAGAACATTACTATTATACGAAATACAACTTCAAAAGTATGTAAAGACGAGTACGAGACTACCGGACCGGTAACCGGTAAAGAGTCTTAACTGGAAGTGGGGAAAAAGTAAAGAGGGGAGCTGGGAAGACCGAAAGGCCCGTCGTTTGTGGACGCCCACTTAACATGAATACTTATGTGAGTGTGTGAGTGAGCTGTGTGTTTGGAAATGCAAGAAGGAAAGCACTGCACTGCTGTGCACTGCACTACATAACTTTTACAACACACAGACACAAACATGCAGATGCAGTTTTATAACAAAAACGAGCTTTGCTTTTAGCTGTGCGTTGAGTTGAACTAGCAAAGAAAAGTTTATTGCTGCGCTATTTGTTCTCATTGTCAGAATAGAGTTCTCCTCGCACGTCTCAGACTCAGCTCTCTCTGCTCTCAGAGACACAAAGCGACAATTATTTGAAATATTTCCTAAAAATTTTGAAGAATTTTAGAAATAAATAATCTTGTGGTGAAACTCGTAATTCCACAGTTGACGATTGTCATCTTTTCTTGTCACTTGTATTCTGTTGTGGATTGTATGGACATTGTGGAGTGGACGGTTGTGGAGTGACTTCGAGTTCAAAAAATGGGTTATCTCATTACCTTCCCCGCATAATTGTTGTGGTTGATGTTGTTGTAAGTGCAATTTTTTGTTATAAATTATACAAACAAACGGCTCAATTAATTAGAATTTATTTTGATTTATTAATATATTTGCAGTGATTATTGGTTGGTTATTGTTGTTGTTATTGTTGATTGTGGTAATACTAGCCAGGAGCAATGGGTATCTTCTGCAAAATGTACATACACATAGCTAAATAAATTGTAAATATGCTAACAATTTCTAAAATTATTAACAATTAAAGCTTTGTAAAATATCTAATTTTAGTGTAGATGTTTGAAATTGGAAGATTGGAAGAAATGGTGGTGCTGTGCAAAATTAATAGTGATTGCATTTGTTTAGAGCGTGGCAAACTTGAGTACATTCAACATAACAAATTATGTTTAATGCATACAAGTACAAGGATATAAACAGAAACACGAAGACTAACTGCCAATGCTAACAAACAACAAACAAACAACAATAAATATAGAAAAGTAGGTAAATAATGTGTTTGTGGAAACAACGGGGGAAATTTTCAGTACTTTTTACATACTTTACTTATGTATGCAACTTAACAATAGTGATGCCGAATTGTATACAATATCCTTTGTCCATAGGCTAATCAGTGTAGAAGTCTGTTTTTGTTTTTCAATTATGACATTTCACTTTGTATTAATTATCAATATAACCTTCATTAGTAGAAACAGTACAACACATATATTCGATATTATTGCATTATCATTTTGTTACTACCTTTACCATCAAATTGTTTTGTGTAATTGTCTGTGTCTGTATTTCATGTTTACTTATAATTGTATTGTATAATTGTATTGTATAAGCTTTATTGTCATACTAGTCAACCGAAGCTGATCTCTCCCAATAATTACTGTGATTTATTTATTTAGTGACCTCCCTTGGACATTGAACTGGAGCTCAAACCTGGCAAAGTTGACAATATGATCCAGATTTGCGTTTAGTTCAGAAGAGGTACGTGGTTGTGGTACCCAATATTAAGCGTACGTTTAAGTTGTCAATTAGTTTAGCATTAAAGCATTTATAGTGAATGGATGCTTGATGTTGTTTGAAAGTGACCACTTTTAACTTTGTCCGCATAGTTCATTCATAGTTTCCTTGAGTCGAGTGACAAACAAAAGTTTTAGTTTGCGGTTTGCGATGATTTATTTAGGAAATTCTTGTGAGATGGAAATTGTATACGTTTATGAACATAATTAGCATTGTTTTGTTTACATTATTTCATCATTTATGTGATATATATATAAATAGAATTAGTATAGTAATGTTTTGTTTTTTTGTTCCTAGTTCATTCAATCGTCTTCTCGTTGTCGTCCTTTCTTGCTTGCATTTTCCTCAAAACAAACCAATGGTCAAGGAAATCCCTAGGAAGGAAGTCTGATAGCAGCTGCAATGGCAGCAAGCAGTTTAATCAAAGTTGTTATTAGGCGTGTGCATTGTCTGCTTTTCCATGTTTCCATAAGGTGAATCAAGAAATTCATCCGTCTGTATTGGGAAACGGTTTACATTTTAGTGATTCAGCACTCCTTCAAGTTACTGGTCACCGTGAACAAAATCAAGATGAAGTTGATAAAAAGTGAACTATTGTAAAAGAACTTAATGTAAATACAGTGTGACTTGTGTGACTTCGTCATAAGGTCTGATACGCCTAACAGATCCACCAAGAAATATTGCATTTAGAAAAATCTGAAAATTTAAATTAAATCTACATATTTACTTCACAAACTGTATACACAAGTCACAAGAAGAATGGAGCATCTAAAAGTCTTGAGCAAGCTGTCACCTTTCTTCATCGCCCTTTTAATTTGCAACCTAATTATTCTAGTCAGTGGTAAGTAATTTACAGTTTTCATGTGCTATTATGTTATTAAGGTAATTTTTACATTATTTCGTCTTGTTCAATACAACAAATGGTGAGTTTGAAAACTGCTTCCTTGTTCATGTTTCTAGGTTTAAAATGTCGATGCGACATTTGTCACGATAAAAACTACACTTGCGAAACGGACGGGTATTGTTTTACGTCCACTGCTATGAACAAGCAAGATGGAAGCATCAGTTATTCTTACCGGTATGATTGATATTCCATTTTATTCTTATAGTTTAAAAAATATATTCCAATAAGAAAAGTGTAATTTATTCATTTAGATTTCTGTTTATTGTACTTGAATTTCTACAAGATTCAAAATCTTAGTAATATTTTAAATGCAATACATATCATTCTCACTATTGACCAAAGGTTCTCCCGTCTCCCTTTTGTCCTTAATTGAGAAGGTTTTCTTCTGACGGATGAAAATACATGTAGAATCTCAATTAGTGAAATTCTTATTTTGTACTTTACGATTACAATAGCTTTTGACAGCAATAACGACTCATTCAAACCCTACTCTATGTGGTGTTTGAAGTAGTATTTAATGAACTTCGGTAGACTTTCTTTTAAATATAGGTTAATTAATATGTCGAATACAAACTGACGTGAATTGAAAAAAATGCAAGTATTAGCAGTATATTATTATGTGACTTTCATTTTCCAAGGAGCTTCAACTTTACAATGGAATAATATTATCTGGGTTGATATTTGATATAAAGCTCCCATTTATCGATAAAGTAATTCCAAATTCGTAGAGTGTATAGCTGACTAAGCTGACCATAGTATTTGTGTTTATAAATGTTTACCATGTTCCGTGATGAGATGTTAAGGCTAAGAAACCATACTTGTCTTAATGAAGATGGTGAAATATTGTCTAGAAAGTACATACATATTGTAGTTATTGTGAGGTATGTAAGCGTTTAAGCAGGAGAGACGTTTATGCCAGTGAGAAATATAGGCCAGCACTCAGCAAGCAAGTAATTATCATTTAAAAATGATTTTGATGATGATATGCCAAGGTGTTTGTCGCTGGAATACAGTTTCCCTCCTGAGAACCCAGTTTGGTGTCGAAACAATGAATCTTATTTTGTCCGTTGGTGCTGTCAGGATTATGACTTGTGCAACTCGGACATTGTGCTTGAGCTCCCTCCTTATGATAAAAACGCTTTTTTATTCACTGTTAGTCCAGGTAAGAGCCCAGACATCGTTCGTTAAATACAGGCAAGAAATAGACATAATAGACAATTAACCCGATAAGGTGTCCACTTGTATACTTCTAGTTCTAATTGCTACTAAAATGCTTTCCTTCCAAACAGTATTATGAAATTACATACAATTACAAGAAAATCCGAATTTAGGTATCTATAGGTATAGATGTATCAGTACATCTTATCTTTTTTCTCACTTAACTTACAAGATTTAGGAGATGTAAAGCAATAATTGTGAATATGCGTATACAATTTTTACGCATTCATA